>SJYX01020350.1:80603-98618 GCA_006410675.1 Oreotragus oreotragus
AGGAATGATGCTAAAGCTGAAGCTCCAGTACTTTGGCCACTTCATGGGAAGAGTTGACTCATTGGAAACGACTCTGATGCTGGGAGGGATTGGGGGCAGGAGGAGAAGGGGACGACAGAGGATGAGATGGCTGGATGGCATCACGGACTTGATAGATGTGAGCTTGAGTGAACTCCAGGAGATGGTGATGGACAGGGAGGCCTGGTGTGCTGCGATTCATGGGGTCACAAAGAGTCGGACACGACTGAGCGACTGAACTGAATGGAAGTTCTTCAAGATGAAAAAACAGGTTTGGAGATACACCAAACAGAAGACATTAGCCTTTCCTTGTTTCAATAAAATAGAATAGGACATGAGTTTTTAGTGTATGAACTCTCAGTGAAATAGATGAAATCCTTAGTTTTGAAGTTGACAGGTTGTGCTGGCTTCCATGAAATGAAGCAGTTTCTGATGTGATTCATTTTATCCTTGGTAAGTGAAATCATGATGTCAAGTATACATGCCATTGTTAGGTACACACAGGCTGATGAGATTTCCATGCTCATAGGAAAGCTATGTGGTGGGAATATTTGGCACAAGAGCCTTTCAAATAGTAAGCAACATTATAATTTATATTACTTATTCAAGAATAATGACTGATTAGAGCAATACTCTTAAAGGCACATGAGTGACCTTAATGTGAAATATCACATCATTTCTCAAAACTCAGTTTAAAACCAATTGCCTAAGTTGTTTTAATTATGCTTTAGGGTTCTAACCTATCCACCCATCTTGTTGACCTATATGATGTTGTTGTTGTTTAGTTGCCAAGCTGTGCCCTACTGTTTTGAGATCCCATGGATTGTAGCCCACCAGGTTCCTCTGTCCATGGGATCTTCCAGGCCAAGAATATTGGAGTGGGTAGCCATTTCCTTCTCCAGGGGATCTTCCTGACCCAGGGATTGAACCCATGTCTCCTTCATCTCCTGCACTGGCAGGCAGATTCTGGTATGCTTTATATGAACTTTGTCATCTGTGTTCTTATGAATCAAGTTCCTGTATACCAATTCTTTCTCTCCACCATGGATAGAAGCTAGTTTTATTTAGAAAAGAAAACTCTTACCCTGTTGCAATACCAGGAGAGTATCATGCTTTTCTACTGTTGAAATTGTGCATTATGAGGTAATCAGGTGTGAATCTGGATTGAGATTCAATTACTGGGCTCATTTTTTCTTTCAGAATGATCAAAGACAGAGAAGGAAACCAACAGGTTGAGAAAGAACCCCTGTAAATTAAGGGAAGTTGTCTGATAAGAGACGAATACTGATGCCATGAGTCAGCCAAGACACACGAGTCTTCCTTTGGGTACTTGGCATGAAACATTTCAGGGAAACATTCTTATTCCTTTAGCAAATAAGCGTGGGCAGAACTTCCTCACAATTGATAGCAATCTGCATTTCCAGTATTATATCCTACCATTTCTTCCTACGTAGTCTAAACAACCACCTTATGAAGTTCCTCATGGTTTTCTTTCCATGCCAGGACCATTTGTGACTGTTCTTTGCTCCTGCAATGTTTCTTTAATAATACCCTTAATCTTCTTCTCTTTGCAAGCATGCTTAGTCTATTCAGTCATGTCTGACTCTTTTATGATCCTATGCACTGTAACCCTCCAGGCTCCTCTATTCATGGGATTCTCCAGGCAAAAATATTGGAGTGGGTTGCCATGCCCTCCTCCAGGGGAATCTTCCCAATCTAGCGACTGAACCCATGTCTCCTGCATTTCCTGCACTGCAGGTGGATTCTTTACCCACTGAGAAACCTGGGAAGCCCTCTTTCTTTTTAGTGTGGAGTTATTTGTTCCAATGGTGCCCCCACAATGCTTGCTTCATCACTCTGTAAAGGCATGTAATTAACCACTTAGGTGTGTCTGACTTTTTGCGACCCTGTGGACTGTAGCCTGCCAGGCTCCTCTGTCCGTGGGATTCTCCAGGCAGGGAGCCTGGAGTGGGTTGCCATTCTCTTCTCCAGGACATCTTCCCAGTCCAGGGACTGAACCCAGGCCTCCTACATTACAGGTAGATTCTTTACCATGTGAGTCAGCGGGGAAGCCCTGTAAAGGCATAGGGTCAGCTTTATTGTGCTGTTTCTGTTTGTGTTGTACCTTCTTAAGCAGAGTCTATTGCTTAGTCATTTTTGTTCTTGCCATATTGCAGGCACACTCAAAATGTCAAAGTGCAGCCTATATATTTGTGTATAAATGGCCATACCTATTGTTTAGAATATTGTAAGCTTAAAATTCTGTGTTTCTTTTGATTTTCATGTTTTTAGTGGTGTCATTTGCTCTGCTGTAAGTGGTCTTTGTCATCTATTAAAAGCTGTATTTTTCTACATGACTGCTGACATGTCTTACACTCTGTTTTTTAAAATTATTTTATTCCCTTGGGTGCATCAGGTCTTAATTGTGGGATCTAGATCCCTGAAAAGGGAATGAACATGGTTCCCTTGCCTTGGTAATTCAGGGTCTTAGCCACTGGACCACCAGGGAAGTCTCCTAAGATGTCTCTGTCCTTAGTTTGTAATCAGGCCTATCTGGTGATCCTGGATGAATTACTTAGTCTCTTTATGACATGAAGAAAACACTTCCAAATTCAGAAGGTGATTGTGAGTATCAAATGGGACAATATCAGGAATGCATTTCGATTGGTTCAGTAAATATTTATTGAGCAGCTGTGTAGGTGCCAGCAACTGTGCTAGGCACTAGAGATGACTAAGATGCAGTCTCAAGTCTGGGACAAGTTACAGCCTGGAAGCCTTGTCTCATACATAATATGGATTCAGTAACTGCTTGCTTCCTTCTTCCTTTTTCTCCCTGGCCTATCAGATGTTTCATGCTGGCATTTGGACTGGAATGGGGAGACAGCTTTACATTTTGCATTTACTTGTCACATGATCTTGAAATACAGTAACGAACCTTACTTCAAGAGGTAAAGCTAAAGTACGAGTCATTTCTTAATAGCTAAAGGGATGGTGTCATTTGGAAAGAACAAGGTCAGATAAGAGCAGCCCTCCATCAGATGGGAGTTGTGTGCTCTTGGAAGAAGAATGTGTGGGAGTGACTGGCTCCATGCTGTATCAGCCTGAGAACAGCATTCAAGATTTTCTTATGAAGAAAAAAAATCATTTCTGTTTCATTGGCAAAGCAAACCCAGTGACTAATTTTCCTAAAGCATCAGTTTTATACTTGTGTTACACACCATAAAACAATTGCTTAAGAAGTTTATGCTGGTATTTTCAAAACAAGCCATCCAGTGCACTTGGCCTCCAGGAAAGCTGTCCACACTATTTAAACATGTACACTGGCTGATCAGTTTTGACACACCCATCCTGCCCTACTGATTTGCCTCACTTCACTTCGTTTACCATCTTGTCTCTGCGTCAGTTATTTATATATACGTCAAGTTGTGGCTGTATGATGGGAGATTCCTTACTGAAGATGTGCAAGCCAGTGATTTATTCACAGAGATGTACTTAAATATTTAAAAATTTTAATATACTGAGATAAGAAAATCAGAAAACGCTGAACTTCTCTTTTAAAGCATCAACTGTTGCCCATGATGGAGTCTGGCTAAGTGTTAATATAGTGAGTTATACCAATAACACATGATGGCCAATTAACTCTCAAAGTAGGGGAAGGAATTCTTGGTAGAAGAATCTTTGAAAGCATAGACTTAAAAAGGAGTGCTCGAGGATGTCCCAAATGGATCAGTAGTAGGAATGCAAAGTGGGCAGTGAAGCTGGTACCACTGATTGTGCATGCTCGCTCAGTTCTGCCAACTCTTCGTGACCCCATGATCTATAGCCAGCCAGGCTCCACTGTCCTTGGGATTTTCCCAGCAAGGATATTGGAGTGGGTTGCCATTTCCTCTTCCAAGAGAGCTTCCCTCGTCTAGGGATTGAACCCATGTCTACTGCATTGGTAGGCGGATTTTTACCACTGAGCCATCTGAGAATCCCATCATTGACTGTTCAGTTCAGTTCAATTCAGTTCAGTCATTCAGTCGTGTCCAGCTCTTTGTGACCCCATGGACTGCAGCATGCCTGGCTTCCCTGTCCATCTCCAACTCCTAGAGCCTGCTCAAACTCATGTCCATCAAATCGGTGGTGCCATCCAACCATCTCATCCTCTGTTGTCCCTTTCTCCTCCTGCCTTCAATATTGCAGTTCTTCCCATCAGGTGGCCCAAGTATTAGAGTTTCAGCTTCAGCATCAGTCCTTCCAATACACATTCAGGACTGATTTCTTTTAGGATTTACTTGTTTGATCTCCTGCAGCCCAAGGGACTCTCAAGAGTCTTCTCCAACACCACAGTTCAAAAGCATCAATTCTTTGGCACTCAACTTTCTTCGTAGTCCAACTCTCACATCCATATATGACTACTGAAAAAAGCCATAGCTTTTACTAGAAGGACCTTTGTTGGCAAAGTAATATCTCTGGGTTTTAATATGCTGTCTAAGTTGGTCATAACTTTTCTTCCAAGGAGCAAGTGTCATGGCTGCAGTCACCATCTGCAGTGATTTTGATTTTGGAGCCTCCCAAAATAAAATCTCTCACTGTTTCCATTGTGTCCCCATCTATTTGCCATGAAGTGATGGGACCAGATGCCATGATCTTCATTTTCTGAATGTTGAATTTTAAGCCAACTTTCTCATTCTCCTCTTTCACTTTCATCAGGAGGCTCTTTAGTTCTTTACTTTCTGCCATAAGTGTGATGTCATCTGCATATCTGAGATTATTGATATTTTTCCAAGCAATCTTGATTCCAGCTTGTGCTTCATCCAGTCCAGCATTTCTCATGATGTATTCTGCATATAAGTTAAATAAGCAGGGTGACAATATATGGCCTTGATATACTCCTTTCCCAATTTGGAACCAGTCTGTTGTTCCATGTCCAGTTCTAACTGTTGTTTCCTGACCTGCATACAGATTTTTCAGGAGGCAGGTCAGGTGGTGTGGTATTCCCATCTCTTTAAGAATTTTCCACAGTTTGTTGTGATCCACACAGTCAAAGGCTTTGGTGTAGTCAATAAAGTGGAATTAGATGTTTTCCTGGAACTTTCTTGCTTTCTCAATGATCCAGTGGATGTGGGCAATTTGATCTCTTTTCTAAATCCATCTTGAACATCTAGAAGTTCATGGTTCATGTACTATTGAAGCCTGGCTTGGAGAATTTTGAACATTACTTCACTAGTGTGTGAGATGGGTGCAATTGTGCGGTAGTTCCATTGGCTGTGCCTGCACGGAAATAGTTCTTAATGTAGTTCTAAGGTGAGACATTGTTTTGTGTGTGGGAACCACTAAATATTTTTAAATAGCATAGTGTTAAGTCTTGCATTTCTATTGATTGTCATTGGTCCATCTGCCCACCTATCTCTATGCCCATCTTGCCTTGGTGCTGCTATAGCTGTCTGTCAGAACTTTCAGACTTACTGGCCCAAGTACCATTCATGGACTCCAGCTTTAGCAGGTAGGACTTAGACTCCTAACTCTAGAGCAACATGACATTTAGGATGCACAGCTGGAGGAGAATCTCTATAGTCTTAGTGGAAAGAATGTGATGACTGTCCTGAAGCCTCAACAAAAACCCACAAGTTTCCTGTGATTTTGTAAGACAGAAGGAAATGTGTTTGCAGCACTTAGCATCATTCGCAATTGTGAGGATTCTGTTCCCATGTGAACATTATGCTATTTTTTTTTTTTTTTTTTGTAGCTGTGCAATGGGGCATGCAGGGTATTAGTTCTCCAACCAGGGCTTGAACTCATGACCCTGCAATGGAAATGCCGAGTCTTAACCACTGGACTGCCACAGTAGTCCCCCATGTGAATCTTATGAATTGACTAACTAGTGTGTTAGTCAATCAAGTGGCACCAATGCAAACCTGATTCTTTGAAAGAAACCAAAACTTTGCTTATTCAGAGAACTGAATAAGTTTGCTCATTGTTTGCTCCCCATTCTGAACCTACCACTTTAAGCGAAGACGCTGAGGAAATGTCACAGATGCATGTAAGTCATGGAGGTCATGGTATACTCCCCAGCAGCTGCTCCCATTGGGAAACAGAAATATCATAAGGAGAGTCGACCTCAGCCCAAGAATAGGCATGTCTTGTCTAAAAGAAGCAGTGTTTTCTTGCTGGTGATGGGTTTACAAGTGATACATGACTCCATCCTAGTCAATGAGATGCAAGAAGAGATTTCCAGGAAGTGTTCTGAAAGTGCTGGGTGAGAAATCAGTCTCTTTATCTCCAGCTGATTGTGAGCAGGGACCACATAGCTAGATTGTACTGGAAACTATCTTGTATGCATATCTCTCTCCCTCTTGAACCTCCTTCCCTACTCCTCCATCCCACCCCTCTAGGTCATCACAGAGCACCGAGCTGAGCTCCCTGTGCTGCAGAGCAGCTTCCCACTAGCTATCTGTTTTACACATGGTAGTATATGTATGCTAATCCCATTCATCCCACCATCGTCTTCCCCACTGTGTCCACATGTTCATTTTCTACATCTGCATCTCTATTCCTGCCCTGCAAATAGATTCATCTGTACCATTTTTTCTTGATTTCACATATATGCATTAAATGTCTGTTTTCCTCTTCGAAGCTATCTTAAGACTTCAAAGTTAAGTTAGGTTAAAGCTCTGAGATGAGAATAAAGACAGAAAGAATCAAGGCCTTGATGTCATGAATGAGCCGTTGAGACAACTGCTGCTGAGACCCATTCTACCTCTGGGCTTCTATGGTTTAGTTGCTAAGTTGTGTCTGACTCTTGAGACACTATGGACTGTAGCCTGCCAGGCTCCTCTGTCCATGGGATTCTCCAGGCAAGAACACTGGAGTGGGTTGCCATTTCCTTTTTCAGGATAATCTAAACATTTCTTTAAACGAAAATACTTTAAATATTTATTTTTGTATTCCTTTTCAAGTTTATTGTGTTATGTCACTCCTTTCAGAATCATGCATCTCAGCTCTGTTGCTTTCTCCCCCAGTCATCCCCTGACTCTTAAGTTATTGTTCTGTACTTAGGATGCTGACACCTGTCTGATGTGTTTCCACTGTCAAAATCCTGCCATCGTCCTGGGTAACTTCAATATCCTCCTATGCTGTGTCCAGCATCCTTACATCGGGGACTGTGGATCCCTACTCTGATGATTTTCACCTCCATTCCTCCCCAGCTCCGATTTCTGAAGTCACATTACCTTATTTGCTGTTTAACTTTCTGACCATGAAGTTCTGTGCCCATCACTTCTCCCACCTCAACCACTTCCTCCCTTTCAACTAATTCTGTTTTCTGCCTCATCGTACCCTTCCAGCTCTGGCTTTCTTCCAGGTTTCCCATTTGTTCAGTTTCTCCTTAGTTTCACTTTCCTCTCTAAACTGGCCCAGAACCTACGTGTCCACATCCCTATTTATCATCCTCTTCTCAGCACCCTGCTTCTTTTCCTCCCTCTGGCCTTCTACTAATATTTTTAATGGAATCAGTTTTTCGTTTACCTTGTTATAATTTTAATAATCATTGACAATAACAACCAAACTTCTTTTTTTAACGTATTTTTTATAGTTTTGTTTATTTATTTTTGGGTGTGCTGGCTTACCGTTGCTGCGGGGGCTTTTCTCTAGTTGCGGCGAGCAGGAGGGGTACCCTCTTGTTGCAGAGCATGAGCTCTAGGGCACAGGCTCAACAGCTGTAGTACACAGGCTTAGCTGCTCCATGGCATATGGGATCTTCCTGGACCAGGGATTGAACCCATGTCTCCTGGATTGGTAGGTGGATTCTTCACCACTGAGCCACCAGAGAAGCCCTAAGGGGTACCCTCTTGTTGCAGAGCATGAGCTCTAGGGCACAGGCTCAACAGCTGTAGTACACAGGCTTAGCTGCTCCATGGCATATGGGATCTTCCTGGACCAGGGATTGAACCCATGTCTCCTGGATTGGTAGGTGGATTCTTCACCACTGAGCCACAAGAGAAGCCCTGGCCTTCTGCTGATTTTTAAAAAAATAATGCTTAGCTTTTGTGTGATCTGACCGTTATTTTTATAGCCAGTACTCCTGGGCAACGTGTTCCTGGAGAAAAAAGTACTCAGGCCAAATCCAGTTACGTTTGTTATTTTCATCGGGACATTCAGTGCTTTTTTTCCCCCATACTTTTCTCTGATATTGACCATTCAAAACATTTACCTACTCTTTCAACCTCTGTCCATGTTCTCACTCCCTCATTCTTAGCAGATATCTTGACTGCCTGCTTCATATAGAAAATAGAAGCCACCAATTTAATTTTTCTCACATGGTCTCATCTCCAGCTTTTCTGCCTCTTTCCCCATGTTTCCAAGTTCTGCTTCTGTTTCAAGGGAAGGGGTGCTGCCCCCATGCCCTTAGTGGAGAAGGACCCTCCCATGGATATTCTTGACCTTACCAAGTTTTGCCGGCTCTGGAGTTTCACCCGAGAATGAGTCAGATCCAAGTGCGTTCTGTGCATGCGCATCCCCCGAGTCTCTGCTCTCTCTGTTCTGTTCTCATGCAGCCAGGCACATGCTGGCTTGGTCCTGGCAAATTCCAAGCAGCTGTTTCCTGTGACACACTTTACCAGAGCGGGGAGTCCACAAGCTCCCCCATCCTCGCCAGCTGAGGGCAGAGGAGTCAGTGGAGTTGTTGGCTCGTAATCAGCTGCCCAGCCTCCAGCAACATGTCTGCCTGCTGACCTTTGCTTTCCCTTAATTCTCTGTGACTAAACTCTCACCACACGCTCCTTCTCAGCTCCCTGAGCTCCACTGAGATTAGAATTCCTGGCTGATGTCGTGGTTTCGATTGTGTTTTATTGCAAAGCAGCTTTTGTAGTCATCTTAAGCAAACAGAAATCTTGCTAGAAGGATGTTGAAAGTTCCAAGAATCACTGAAATTGAGGGAAAGGTTTGACAAAAGGCCAAGGAGCAGTGCAACTCTAGAGTCAGAAAGGAAGAGAGTACAACAGACACCAGGCCAAGGTGTGCTGGCTTCGAGGTCACTATCATGTGACTGTGGCATCAGTGGCAACGAGCCCGTCTGCCAGTGCAGGAGACGTAAGGGAGGCAGGTTTGATCCCTGGGTTGGGAAGATGCAATGGAGAAGGAAATGGCAACCCACTCCAGTATTCTTACCTGGAGAATCCCATGAACAGAGGAGCCTGGTGGGCTAGGGTCCATAGGGTTGCAAAGAAGCGACTCAGTATGCACTGTAACTGTGAGTTTTCTTTGTGATACTTATTCACAGTTCCAAGTCTGCACAGGAGCTTTAGATTGTCTGAAACTGTGAGTTACTTGGTATGTTGTGACTGCCAGGGCAGGAGTGAAGATGATGGTAGAGAGGAAGCACCAGTTTCCTTCACGTTCCACAGTGGAAGTTGTGGTGCCTCAGCCTCTACACAGCTTCCCTTTTGAACTTCCAGCATCAATGCACATCCTTTTCATATTCACAGTTATGAAAAAGATGCTTCATTCTCACTCGCTCAAGTAATAGCTGCAGATGAACTCCTTTACTCCCTAAAGGGACAAGAATCCTGATTTGTTTCACATGCTTATAAATTTGGTAGTTTGGTTTTTCACTTCATTTACTTGAACAGGGAAATGCTGCCATTTTATTTATAACACATGTAGCTCCATTTAAAAATGGAGCTGGTCCAGGAAGATCCCATATGCCATCTCCATTGTCTCTGAAAACGAGCTTGAGAAATTTAAAACAATTACACTAAATAAGCAGGAGCATATTTACTTGAAAATATGATAAAGCATCTCCAAACTGATTTCCAACTAATTTTCTTTTTTTTTTTTTTATTCCATCCGGCCTTGGAGGGGTTCAAAATATTGAGGTAGTTCTGATTTGCATTTCTGATAATGAATAAACCTAGAGCCTGTTATACAGTCAAGTAAGTCAGGAAAAGAAAAACAGATATCATATATTAATGTAGATATATGGAATCTAGAAGAATGGTCCTGCTGAACCTGTTTTCAGGGCAGGAATAGAGACACAGACATAGAGAATGGACGTGTAGGCACCTTGAGGGAAGGAGAGGGGGGACGAATGCAGAGAGGAGCACTGAAATCTGTACATTACCATGTATGAAACAGCTTAGTGCTCTGTGATGACCTAGAGGGATGGGGTTGGTGTATACAGCATACACATTGTTGTACAGCAGAAACCAGCACAATATTGTAAAGCAGTTATCTTCCAGTTTAAAAAAAATGTTGAAGGAAGAACATTTTCTCCATTAAACTGTAGAATAACCTAAGGATTAGTACATATCTTTGAATATAAATGATAAGGTACCAGGCCACCAACAAACACACACTTGTTTTCTCAATTTCCTCCACTACTGGTTTCTTTTATATATTGACCATTGTCACCCTGCTTATTTAACTTATATGCAGAGTATATCGTGAAAAATGCTGGGCTGGAAGAAGCACAAGCTGGAATCAAGATTGCTGGGAGAAATATCAATAACCTCAGATATGCAGATGACACCACCCTTATGGCAGAAAGTGAAGAGGAACTAAAAAGCCTCTTGATGAAGGTGAAAGAGGAGAGTGAAAAAGTTGGCTTAAAGCTCAACATTCAGAAAACGAAGATCATGGCATCTGGTCCCATCACTTCATGGGATATTTCATGGGGAAACAGTGGAAACAGTGACAGACTTTATTTTCTTAGCTCCAAAATCACTACAGATGGTGAATGCAGCCACGAATTTCAGAGACACTTGCTCCTTGGAAGAAAAGTTATGACCAACTTAGACAGCATATTAAAACCCAGAGATATTACTCTGCCAACAAAGGTCCATCTAGTAAAAGCTATGGTTTTTCCAGTAGTCATGCATGGATGTGAGAGTTGGGCTACAAAGAAAGTTGAGTGCCAAAGAATTGATGCTTTTGAACTGTGGTGTTGGAGAAGACTCTTGAGAGTCCCTTGGACTGCAAGGAGATCCAACCAGTCCATTCTAAAGGAGATCAGTCACGGGTGTTCTTTGGACGGAATGATGCTAAAGCTGAAACTCCAGTACTTTGGCCACCTCATGCAAAGAGTTGACTCATTGGAAAAGGCTCTGATGCTGGGAGGGATTGGGGGCAGGAGGAGAAAGGGACGACAGAGGATGAGATGGCTGGATGGCATCACTGACTCAATGGACGAGTTTGAGTGAACTCCAGGAGTTGGTGATGGACAGGGAGGCCTGGTGTGCTGCAATTCATGGGGTTGCAAAGAGTCGGACATAACTGAGCGACTGAACTCAACTCAACTGAATCTACTCTTAAATGTGAATTTCAAACAGCATAATCATGGTATGAAAACCACAAAGAGTAATATTTCAAAAAAGCATTCAAATTGATAAACATTAATGCCTGCCCTTTCCCCCTCTCTGTTCTAGCAAAGGAGCTAGGGACCCCTGGAAACATTGGTGAAGTAAAGTGGCTCAGTTGTGTCTGACTGTTTGCAACCCCATGGACTGTAGCCTACCAGGATCCTCCGTCCATGGTTTCCAGGCAAGAATACTGGAGTGGGTAGCCATTTCCTTCTCCCGGGGATCTTCCCCACCCAGGGATCAAACCCAGGTCTCCTGCATTGCAGGCAGACACTTTACCATCTGAGTCACCAGGGAAGCCTTTGTAGAACTAGCTATTTTCCTTACACTCTATCATCAACATTAAATCACATGGGATTAGCTTAGTAGCTTGTTTGCTTTTTATTACAGTCTGGAAAACTCAAGTGAAATGCCTTTAATTAAAAGTCACATTTCTCTAGACTGTTCTGACTCTAGGCTAGCACACCCATGAAGATTTATATATCCTGGGACTTCTTGGGTAGTGGTCCAGTGATTGAGAATCTGCCTTCCAATGCAGGGGACCAGGTTTGATCCTGGGTCTGATAACTAAGATCCCACAGACTGCGGGACAGCTAAACCTGCACATCACAGTTAGAGAGCCTGCGTGTCACAAATACTGAATCCCTGTGCTCAATCCCTGCTCTGCCACGAAAGAAGTGACACAACTTCAGAAAGGCTGCACACCACAACAAATGCACAGAATAGCCAAAAAAAAAAAAAAAAGTATACATCCCTACTTGTTGCAATTTCCTCTATCACCTTGGTTGTTATAAATGTGGAAAGAAAAAGCCAAATGTGTTTAATAGAGGTGTTCAACAGTGCTTATGAAGGGGGGGGTTTAAGAATTGAAATCACCCAGTTTATTAATTATTACTCTCAGGTAGACTGCAGTGAATATGAAATATTGTTTCCTTAGTTTTAAATGTAGAGAAATAGTGCTCCATAACATTTCATAAATATTCAAGGATTTCCTGATTAGAAAAATCATAAGATCTTATTAGTATATCTGTATACTTATTAGTATATCTGTATATCTTATTAGTATATCTGTTAGTAATTCTGTAATTCAAATTGTTTTGTGTCTTATTTGCATTGCTGTGTTTGAGCTTTCACAAATTACCTCCCTTTAGTAGATGCAACAGCCTTGGATATAGGCTACTCAAATCTCCTGCTGTGAAGCATGTAGTTGGTGGGTAGCCTCAGCTGGCCTCTAAGTCCATCATTGCTTTTCTCCAAAGGCCGCACTTTCCACAAGCTGTTCTCTGCTCATGATAGCATGGTAGGGACACTAAGGCAGGTCAGTTCCTGCAAAAAGGACTCCTCTGCTGGGCGACTTTGACTCGAGGACTCCCTCTTCGCCTGGCCGAAGCTTCTTAGAATGGTTCTGTGTTCTGAAACTCTAACTATCTTGTTGTTCATGTGCTAAGTCATGTCTGACTCATTGCGACCTCATGGACTGCAGCACGCCAGTCTTCCTTGTCCTTCACTGTCTCCCAGAATTTGCTCAAACTCATGTCCCTTGAGTCAGTGATGCCATCCAACCATCTTATCCTCTGTCACCCCCTTCTCTTCCTGCTTTCAATCTCTTCCGCTGTCAGGGTCTTTTCCAAACAGTCAGTTCTTTGCATCAAGTGGACAAAGGGTTGGAGCTTCAGCTTCAGCATCAGTCCTTCCAATGAATATTCAGAGTTGATTTCCTTTAGGACTGACTGGTTTGTTCTCCCTGCTATCCAAATGACTCTCAATAGTCTTCTCTGGCACCACAATTCAAAAGCATCAATTCTTTAGTGCTCAGCCTTCTTTATGATCCAACTCTCACATCCATACATGACTACTGGAAAAACCATAGCTTTGACTATACAGACCTTTGTCGGCAAGGTGCTATCTCTGCTTTTTAATATGCTGGTTTGTTTTTCTTCCAAGGAGCAAGTGTCTTTTAATTTCCTAGCTATATCACCCTTCTTTATTTGGTGTCTCCTTTACACGGACCTGCCGTAGGTAAGTGCTGAACTACTTACCTATGGCCTTTATGTCATATGAGTCCATGAAATCCCTTTGTTATTTTTTCTTTAAACATTTTTATTGCCAGTTATAACTGATTTAGGGGTGTGCCGAAAAATACAGTTGTACAGTGTAATGGATTATCATTAAGTGTATACTTATAAACCATCAGTAAGGCAATGAAATAAGTATTTCTGGAACCTAGACTGTCCCCAAATGCTTTCTCTCAAATATTACTTCTTGTCTCCCACATAAAGGAAACAACTCTCATGGTAACATCCTCCTTATGTTTGTTTATAGCTGCCCCAGCTGGCCATGCGTCCCCAGTGTACTTTCATTTTGTCTTTTTTCTTTTAACTCTATATAAATGGCATCATACACTATGTGTTTCACGTCTGTCAGTTCCACTTGTTAACATTCTTGAGATTCATCCATGCTCTAAGTATATATAGTTTCTTAAAATTTATTGCTGTATAGTACTCGATGTTATGATATATGAATTGTTCTTTATATAGACATTTAAATTATTTCAAGATTGGGATTACTAAAAATAACACTGTAGGGACTTCCTTGGCAGTCCAGTGGCTAAGACGCCATACTCCCAAGGGAGGGGGACTGGGTTCGATCCCTGGTCAGGGAACTGGGTCCCACAAGACACAACTAAAGATGCCACATGCTGCAACTAAGACCCAGTGACGCAAAATAAATAAATACTTTAACAGGAAGTGTCTCCAACCCTTGAGTCTGGACCAGCCTTGTAACTTGCTTTGGATGATAGACTGTGGCAGAGTAAAGAGGTAAAATAGGTTTTCCACAGGTGTGCTTACCTTCTTGGCATCCTTAAATTACCATGGCAACCAACTCTCACCAGGCTGCTGTAGATGACAGATCATATGGAGAGGGGATCCAGGAATCCCATCCAGCGTAGACACCACCACAGAGAGGCCAGACCCAACCAACTCATAAGATGATGGTGGACACATGACTGAGCCCAGCTCAGCTCAGCCCAGCTCAGCCCAGCTCAGCTCAGCCCAACCTAGAAGACCCACTCTAATCGTTGATCACAAAACGGAGGCTGTGGCATTGGAGAGAAGCCTCCTGGCAGACTGCTGTCCCCCGGGTACTGCACAGGCAGCAGAGGCACCTAGTCTTTCTGTGAAGAAAGTGTGTTTTTCTGGCTGTAGTTTCATCCTGAGGGGCAGGCTTCAGGTTTGGCACTTGTTAATGTCTGACTTGACTACTGTAATGTAATAGTCTACTTGACTAATGTAATGCTTGACCACTGGAAAAATGATAGCTTTGACTAGATGGACCTTTGTTGGCAAAGTAATGTTTCTGCCTTTTAATATGCTGTCTGGGTTGGTCATAGCTTTCTTCCAAGGAGCAAGCGTCTTTTAAATTCATGGCTGCAGTCACCATCTGCAGTGATTTTGGAGCTAAGAAAATAAAGTCTGTCACTGTTTCCACTGTTTCCCCATCTATTTGCCATCAAGTGATGGGAATGGATGCCATGATTTTAGTTTTCTGAATGTTGAGCTTTAAGCCAACTTTTTCACTCTTTTCTTTCACTTTCATCAAGAGGCTCTTTAGTTCTTCTTCACCTTCTGCTGTGAAAGTGCATATCTGCATATTTGAGGTTATTGATATTTCTGCTGGCAAACTTGATTCCAGCTTGTGCTTTATCCAGCCCAGCATTTCACATGATGTACTCTGCATACAAGGATGCTTAGAGAGTTCCAAATAAAAGGAGCCCCGAAACCTTGAAGGCATGAGAAGGGGACAAAAGAGAATAGCATATCTGAGGTTATTGATATTTCTGCTGGCAAACTTGATTCCAGCTTGTGCTTTATCCAGCCCAGCATTTCACATGATGTACTCTGCATACAAGGATGCTTAGAGAGTTCCAAATAAAAGGAGCCCCGAAACCTTGAAGGCATGAGAAGGGGACAAAAGAGAATGAGATTGTTGGATGGCATCATCGACTCAGTGGACAAGAGTTTGCACAAACTCCAGGAGATAGTGAAGTGCAAGGAAGCCTGGGGTGCTGCTGTCCACAGGCTTGCAAAGAGTTGGACATGACTGAGCAACTGAACAACAAGAAAGAGGCCCACACTGAGATAGATTATAATTAAAATATGGAAAGTTAAAGACAGGGAGCAAATCTTACAGCAACAAGAGAAAAGGTAGGTAACTAGTTACATACAAAGGAACTCTCATAAAACTATGAGTAAAGTTTTCAGCAGAAACTTTGCAAGCCTTAAAGGATTGGTACTATGTATTCAAACTGGTGATAGAAAAGCACTTCCAACCAATAATACTTTATCCATCAAAGTTGTTCAGAAACAAAGAAAAGAGAGTCTTCCAGATTAGCAAAAGCTAAAGGAGTTTATCACCCCTAAATTGGCCTTAAAAAGGGACTTCTTTATGCTGAAAACAAAGTACAATAGTTACTAACAAGAACACATATGAAATAATCTCACTGGAAAGGTAAATATATGGTAACGGTAGTGGATTAATCATTATAAAGTTAGTAGGAACGTTACAAGACAGATGGGGCAAAGTAACCATGATTACAATAATTAGTTAAGGGATACACAAGATAAAAGATATAAAATGTGACATCAAAAACAGAAAACATGGAGTGAAAGAGGGTAATGACATTGGGCTTTACAATGGGATCAAATTTGTTACCAATGTAAAATAAACTCTTAAAGATATAAATTGTTATATGTAAATCTCATGGTAAACACCCTCATGCACTTTTGGTATAAATGTAGTCTGGTGTAACTGCTGTGGAAAACAGTATGGAGATTCTTCAAGAAATAAGAAAGCAGAACTACTATATAATCCAGCAGTTCCTTTGGGTATTTGTCTGAAAAAATAAAAACACTAATTCAGAAAGATATGTGCACTGCCATGTTTATTACAAAATTATTTATAATGACCAAACTATGTAACTACCTAAGTATCCATTAATGGATGAATTGATAACTATAATTAAATATAATAAAAAAATATATATTTACATACTCATAGTGGAATATTATTCAGTCATAAAAGAATAGAGTCTTGCCATTTGTGACAACATAAATTAACCTCGAAGGTATTATGTTAAGTGAAATAACTCAGACTGAGAAAGTCAAATACCATATGATCTCTCTTACACATGTAATCAAATAAATACACACACACATACACACATGCACACACATGTATACATACATACATATAGGCTTCCCAGGTAGCTCAGATGGTAAAGAATCTGCCTGCAGTGCAGGAGACTTGGGTTCAATTCCTGAGTCAGGAATATCCCCTGGAGAAGAGAATGGCTGCCCACTCCAGTATTCTTGCCTGAAGAATCCCATGGATAGAGGAGCCTGATGAGCTATAGTCCATGGGATTGCAAAGAGTCAGACATGACATCACTGAGTGACTAACATTTTCACTTTCACTTTCACACATACCTACGTACATAAACTAAGCTCATAGATACNTGGTAAAGAATCTGCCTGCAGTGCAGGAGACTTGGGTTCAATTCCTGAGTCAGGAATATCCCCTGGAGAAGAGAATGGCTGCCCACTCCAGTATTCTTGCCTGAAGAATCCCATGGATAGAGGAGCCTGATGAGCTATAGTCCATGGGATTGCAAAGAGTCAGACATGACATCACTGAGTGACTAACATTTTCACTTTCACTTTCACACATACCTACGTACATAAACTAAGCTCATAGATACAGAGAACAGATCCAGTTCAGTTCAGTTCAGTTGCTCAGTCATGTCCGACTCTTTGCGACCCCATGAACTGCAGCACGCCAGGCCTTCCTGTCCATCACCAACTCCCGGAGTCTACCCTAACTCATGTCCATTGAGTCAGTGATGCCATCCAACCATCTCATCCTCCGTCATCCCTTTCTCCTCCTGCCTTCAATCTTTCTCAGCATCAGGGTCTTTTCAAATGAGTCAGGTCTTCGCATCTGGTGGCCCAAGTACTGGAGTTTCAGCTTCAATATCAGTCCTTCCAATGAACACCCAGGGCTGATCTCCTTTAGGATGGACTGGTTGGATCTCCTTGCAGTCCAAGGGACTCTCAAGAATCTTCTCCAACACCACAGTTCAAAAACATCAATTCTTTGGTGCTCAGCTTTCTTTATAGTCCAACTCTCACATCCATACATGACTACTGGAAAAACCATAGCCTTGACTAGACGGACCTTTGTTGACAAAGTAATGTCTTTGCTTTTTAATATGCTATTTAGGTTGGTCATTGGATAAGGCAATAGCAACCCACTTGAGTAGTACTCTTGCCTGGAAAATCCCATGGATGGAGGAGCCTGGTAGGCTGCAGTCCATGTGGTTTCTAGGAGTCGGACACGACTGAGTGACTTCACTTTCACTTTTCACTTTTATACGTTGGAGAAGGAAATGGCAACCCACTCCAGTGTTCTTGCCTGGAGAATCCCAGGGACGGGAGAGCCTGGTGGGCTGCCGTCTATGGGGTCACACAGAGTCAGACACGACTGAAGTGACTTAGCAGGTTGGTCATAGCCATTCTTCCAAGGAGCAAGTATCTTTTAATTTCATGGCTGCAGCCACCATCTGCAGTGATTTTGGAGCCCAGAAAAATAAAATCTAACA
>SJYX01020351.1:0-43668 GCA_006410675.1 Oreotragus oreotragus
GTGGAAGAGCTGCCTGTAGGTCCCCGTGCGCACCTCGTCTGCGGGGGGACAGCGGCCGGGCTTGGAGGATGCCGATTTCACCCCCGTGGCCGGCTCCGGGACCCACCCGTCTGCAGGCCCGTGCCGCTCCTGCCAGGTCGGGGGTCAGGTCTCCCAAGAGAGTCTCCGAGACACACTTGGCGGCCCACCTGCCATTTTTGGCTCCGGGAGGGTCCCACAACCCGGAACAAGCCCCAGCGTGGCCGGTTCCCCAAGGACAGGAGCACCCAAGCGGCTCTGTGTGTGCCTCTCGCCCACACCCGCCGCTCCACCCCGGGCGTCACTGGGACGGTCCTGCCACCCTGGTCGGATGCCAGCCTGACTGCCCGGGGCCTCCCCTGTGGCCTGGGTCTCCCGGGCTCTGGGGTGGCTGTCTGGCGTCTCCCGGGTGGCCGTTCACCTCGGAAACTACCTCAGGCTTCTGACTGGAGGCACCCGATGAAGGTTCTGGGCATCCCTTGCCAAGCGGGATGGTACCTACCGACCACGGTGGGCTCCAGGTCCACGAACACGGCCCTGGGCACGTGCTTGCCGGCCCCGGTCTCGCTGAAGAATGTGTTGAAGGAGTCATCGCCGCCGCCGATGGTCTTGTCGCTGGGCATCTGGCCGTCGGGCTGAATGCCATGCTCCAGGCAGTACAGCTCCCAGCAGGCGTTGCC
The DNA here is from genome assembly GCA_006410675.1 of Oreotragus oreotragus. Taxonomy (NCBI): domain Eukaryota; kingdom Metazoa; phylum Chordata; class Mammalia; order Artiodactyla; family Bovidae; genus Oreotragus; species Oreotragus oreotragus. The sequence goes on from SJYX01020351.1 coordinate 699, forward strand.
GATCTGGACGCCCGCCTGCCCCACGTGGATGGAGATGCACTCGCGCTGGAAGCAGAGCAGATTGAGGCCGGGGACATGGCAGTGGTCTCCGCGCGGCACGCATATGTACCTGACTTCTTAAATTAATAGTTCTAATATCTTTTGGTTTCTTAGGGTTTTGTCAGACTTTGTCCCACCAGCTTCCCAGGTTGATAGGGCCCAACATGCTAGTGGAGAAGAGTGGAGAAATAGCTCCAGAGTGAATGTAAAGGCTGAGCCAAAGCGGAAACAACGCCCAGTTGTGGACGAGTCTGGTGGTGAAAGGAGTCTGACGATGTAAGAACAACATTGCCGATCTGGACGCCCGCCTGCCCCACGTGGATGGAGATGCACTCGCGCTGGAAGCAGAGCAGAGTGAGGCCGGGGACACAGCAGTGGTCTCCGCGCGGCATGCCGACCTAACTCAGTGTTTGTATGTGCCTCAGAGTGTCTCAGGCTTTCGCAAGCCTTGTTTTCAAGGAGCCTTATGTGACTCTTTTAACCCTGTGAAAACTGGCTTGCTCCAAAGCACCTGAGCTGATAGCGCCAGAATTAGCCCCAAAGCCTACGTGTTTGCTACAATAAGTAAGTTCAGTTTCTTTAAAACTTGCAAGCCGTATAATGTCAATAACAAACTCCACGTCACGGCTAGTCCCAGTACTTCTCTGAAGAATACAGCAATTCTGATCACGTCCTGACCAAAGGGTAAGCTGTGATGGAGCTGGGAAAGGAAAAGTGGACAGGACTTAAGTCACGGTTCCACCTGCCTCTCTAGGCCTACCCGCTCTTCTCTGCCCAGCTCTGTGTTCCAGGCTGACCTGTGCCCCCTAGCTTCTGGCTGTGTTAGCCTGAGTCAGTCAGCAGCAAGAGATGGAGGTTAGAGGAAGGTGTGGCCAGGGTGTCTGCTCCTGGCCCCCTCCCCGGCAGGCTGTCTTGAGTTCCTTTTCAAGGGCTCTGACTGTGAGCAATCAGCGGTCTTCAGGGACCCACCCACTCGGCTCCTTGTAAGCGCTGCTGCCGCTCACTCCTTAGAGCCTAGGATTAATGGCTCCCAGAACGCCACGTGCTGGGACACTGCGCTGTCCTTGGGTGGTTTCCGTTAACCCTGCCCCCATCTTTGTAAGTACTATCTTCTAGCAATTGCACTCACAGCACCCAGTAAATAACTTGAATGTACCCTCTATTTCCTGCTGGGAAGGTAACTCTACATTCCCTGTCTGGCTGATTTCAGACACATCCAACACATAGAGAAGATCAAGTGAGATCTGAGGAGTGACACCCACTATAGATTCTTACAGTCCTAGGAGCTTGGTCTTGATTCTATCACACAAGCACCATATGTCAGAGATCAACGTGAGTCAGCAGTCCCTGCACCTCATTCCAGAGAGAAGCAATGGGCTCTGGAAAGACCTCCTCCAGTGCCAGAGCGCTCACTCCTCCAGGGGAGACTCTAACAGCGCCCTGGAAGGCTTCTGCAATCCACCCAGCCACACGGTTTTCACACCCACGGTGTTTGGTTTGAACCCAGAAGGGCTGCATTTCACAGCATGCCTGTCACTCTTGCCTGTACTTCACAGTCTGCCTGTCACTCCTGCCTGCATTTCACAGCCTGCCTGTCACTCCTGCCTGCATTTCACAGCCCGCCTGTCACTCCTGCCTGCATTTCACAGCCCGCCTGTCACTCCTGCCTGCATTTCACAGCCNGTTCTGATGGGTGGGGCCATGCTCAGTAAATCTTCAATCCAATTTTCTGTTGATGGGCGGGGCTGTGTTCCTTCCTTGTTTGACGACAGACTGGTTCCAAATTGGGAAAGTAGTCAAGGCTGTATATTGTCACTCTGCTTATTTAACTTATATGCAGAGTATATCATGAGAAATGCTGGACTGGATGAAGCACAAGCTGGAATCAAGATTGCCAGGAGAAATATCAGTCACCTCAGATATGCAGATGACACCACGCTTATGGCAGAAAGTGAAGAGGAGCTAAAAAGCCTCTTGATGAAAGTGAAAGAGGAGAGTGAAAAAGGTGGCTTAAAACTCAACATTCAGAAAAACGAAGATTGTGGCATGTGGTCCCATCACTTCATGAGAAATAGATGGGGAAACAGTGGAAAGAGTGTCAGACTTTATTTTCTTGGGCTCCAAAATCACTGCAGATGGTGACTGCAGCCATGAAATTAAAAGACGCTTGCTCCTTGGAAGAAAAGCTATGACCAACCTAGAGAGCATATTAAAAAGCAGAGACATTACTTTTCCAGCAAAGGTCTGTCTAGTCAAAGCTATGGTTTTTCCAGTGGTCATGTGTGGATGTGAGAGTTGGACTATAATGAAAGCTGAGCACCAAAGAATTGATGCTTTTGAACTGTGGTGTTGGAGAAGAATCTTGAGAGTCCCTTGGACTGCAAGGAGATCCAACCAGTCCATCCTAAAGGAGATCAGTCCTGGGTGTTCATTGGAAGGACTGATGATGAAGCTGAAACCCCCATACTTTGGGCACCTGATGCGAAGAACTGAGTCATTGGAAAAAACCATGATCCTGGGAAAGATTGAAGGCAGGAGGAGAAGGGGACGACAGAGGATGAGATGGTTGGATGGTATATCACTGATGGACATGGGTTTAGCAAGCTCTGGGAGTTGGTGATGGACAGGGAGGCCTGGTGTGCTGCAGTCCATGGGGTTACAAAGAGTCGGACACGACTGAGAGACTGAACTGAACTGGGCTGAGTGTGAAGGGCCTCAAGGTGGGGAGGAGGGTGGGGCTGGCGGAGCGCAGAGCCCATGTGCTGCGAATGAGCAGATAACTAAGCTTGGCGTTTTCCAGAGAGATTTAAAGCTGGGGGCTGTTTCCTGTTTAGGAAGATGACCTGATTGCAGACAGGAAGGAGGAGCAGCGGGCAACCCGTCCCCCTCCCCGGAGGGAAGGTGTGGGATGAGGGGGGGTCAGCACTGGGCCCCAGCAGACAGGATGCGAAGGAGCCCCCCACCTAGAGGCAGCCCTTGGCGGGGACGGCGAGGTCAGGTTTGACTCCCAGAATTCCGTGCGCCTGTTCTCATCTAGGGGACCGTCCAGTCCAGCAGGTGGCTAGAAATGGAGACTCAGAGCTTAGAGAGAGGTCTGGGTTCTGCTCGGGGGCAAGAGCTGTCTCTTATACACATCTAGATGTGTATAAGAGAGTGGAGCCTGCACTGCCCACTGTGCGCGCCCCGGGGGCTGGACCTGGGGCTGCCTGCCTCCTCTGAGCCCTGGGGCCACAGGCTAAGGCGCGCTGGCCGCCGAGGCCCTCGGACGTCGATACTCTCGGAACCACGGCTCTGCCTTCGCAGTTTCTCTTTCTCAGCCTCTGTTCGGGGCGCCGCGTGGTTCACACCGGAAGCCACACGGGGCTTCTCCAGCGTCCTCGGTCTGAGCCCCCCTAACCAGGAACACGGCCCCCAGGCGTCCTGGCCCGCCAGCCCTCCCGCTCCGTCCATCCATACCATGCTGAGCTCAACCGCCGCCGCCGCTACACAGACCGCAACCGCTCTCGCCGCTGCCGCGCTCAACTGCCGACGCCAAGCCTCGCGCTCCTTGGACGAGCCCCCCACGTCGTCGTGTACCCCACGCCGCCGATGCCCATTGGTGCAGAGCGCTGTGGGGCGGGGCGGGGTCTAGAATCCAGCTTCTGATTGGCTCACGTGGGACTCCCTGTTTGTGGTGCGTTCTGATTGGGCACGGGTTTGGCGGGAAGGCTGCGCAGGGATGCGGAGCGCGCCGTCCCCTTATTCGGGCTCCTCACGCTCGTCCCGCCCCCGCCCCTCCCGCAGCCTGCTGCAGGCCTGCTCTGGTCTACCCCACCTCACCGCGGCTCAGCGCCCGGGGCCCCCTTGTTAACCGGGGAGGGCGCCGGGCCTTCGTCCAATGACTGGCTTGGTTATTTGCAGGCCCTACAGCGAAGCGAAGGCGATGGCACCCCACTCCACCACTCTCGCCTGGAGACTCCCGTGGACGGGGGAGCCCGGTGGGCTGCCGTCTGTGGGGTCGCACAGAGTCGGACACGACTGAGCGACTTAGCGGCAGCAGCAACGGTTTTTCTGAGATATAACGTACGTAGTGGACGGGTCACCCAGTAAAGTGGCGCAGTAAGTGGTCTTTTGTGATCCACTGCTTTCACTTAGGGCCGTGGCTCATCCGTGTCGCCCGGGCCGTTACTTCTTTCCTGTTTCTTAAGCAACTGTGTAAGACCCTGTTCGCATACCGCACAATTCATCGATTTAAAGTGCACAATTCAAATACTTTTAGTATGATACTGAAATTGTGCAACCGTTACCGTAATCAATTTTAGAACATTTCCATTGTGCCAGATTTCATCCTTTTTTATTGCCAAGTAATATTCCATGTATAAGTACACTACGTTCTGTTGATCCACTCATCATTTGGTGGGTGTTTGCATTTTGTGGCCATCATGGATAATGCTGCCACGAACATGTATGCTCACGTTTTTGTGTGGACATGTTTTCATTTCTCTAGGAGTACAAATCTGGGACCTGAATGAGAACAACGGGAGACCCTGGTTAACACTGAAGCCTCAGTCACTATGAAGGCCAGCTCTGTAGGACTTCCACCTGCTTCACGTGGGGCCTCAGTGCACTCCTATGTTGAAAGGCACCTTGAAGTTGAAGTGGCCCATGAGAGAGAGAAGAAAGTCACACCACATAGTCACTCAGATGGTGTGACGACGGCTGGCAGTTCTTTCCTGTACTCCACTCTGCGGGCAGCCGTCCTTATGCAAAGCCCTGGAAGAACGACCTTGACTGAACTGGCAAGGTCATCAAACTCTCTGCTCACCTGGATATCCTGAGGAGAAACCCATCACCAGGCAGGATGTTACCACTTTCTGAGAACTTGACCATTTTACACACACAAGGTCTCAAAAAGCCTCATAGGGCATCAGTTTGTCCCAAGTTTGAACGATTGAAACTGTAAACACATCTCTGAACAGGCTTTGATTCAAGCCTGGGTTGAAATAAATAAAGCCTGGGAGAATGAGCAGTGATTTGTAACTAGACTCTTCATGATTTGTATTTGGGGATTCTCTCATTTGTGTTTAACCACCTTAGAAAAGAGTGATATTTTCCCTACATTAAAAGCCAAAACTGCAACTTCCCTAGTGGTCCAGTGGCTGAGACTCCGCACTGCCGATATAGAATTTTTTAAAGGCAAAATGGAGTGAGACAGGGTTATCATCTGTCGTGCAGCCCCCAGGGTGAATCTCCAGCACTACGATCCAGTCGCAGGCACTGCCGGCTGGGAGGAAGGGCTGCCTTGCAAGAGCTGAACCTGCACATCCAAACATCAGTGAGCGTGGGCGTCTAGCCACCTGTTGCCTCTGCCAATGAAGAGCCTCTGCAGGGGTCCGAGGTGAGCACCGTGACACCCCGCACGGGGGCTGGGGCGGAGTCGTGGTGGCCAGGTCGGAACTCGGATACGGCCACACCGTATACCTGAGCCAGGCACTCTCTCCAATCCCCACTTCTTTCTTTCTAAAATGGAGAAAGTCATATCTCCTAGGGCTATTGGGAGGGTCAGAGCCAAGGTTTATGAGAAACTCACAGAAAAGTCCAGAAGCTCCAGTGCAGACTGTGGATTAGCCTGGACAGACTTGAGCACACTGGAGCAGCCTTCACTTCGCATGGGATTCCTGGACACCTGAGAAGCACACAAGTCTCTCAGTGAGGGACGCCAAGCCCAGGGCAGCAGGAGGGATCCCCCATCTTTGTGGATGTGGCTCCGGGCGGCCCCACTGTCTCAGCTCAAAAGGCACCTCCCTGCGACATGATGCCTTTGGTGGTGCTGGAACCAGGAGTGGTGGAAGGGAGTGGACACTGGCTGCAGGCCCACCCTGCGCCCAGTCTGTGTCAGGAATCGGACACATGAGACACGCCCTCACTGTCGCAGGGAGGAGAGGAGAGCAAACAGGACAAGGCAGTGTGGAGAGTGCTCAGAGACCCCTGCGCCAACGCTCCATGGAGAGCGGGAGGTGGATGGGACGGAACACCCAAGCTGAGCTTTCCAGGCCAGGTGGCTTGCGCTGGGCATTTCAACAAGAAGAGCTACAGGAGCAAAGCAGGGTTGAGAGGTTGTACCCCATGGCTGGGAAACTGCAAGCAGCTTGGGCTGAGAGTGTTTTCATGCTGTTCATGGGGCTCTCGAGGCAAGAAGACTGAAGCGGTTTGCCATTCCCTTCTCCAGTGGACCACGTCTTGTCAGAACTCTCTACCATGCCCGCCCATCTTGGGTGGCCCTACATGGCATGACTCAGTTTAGACAAGGCTGTGGTCTATGTGATCAGTTTGATTAGTTTTCTGTGATTGTGGTTTTCAGTCTGTCTGCCCTCTGATGGAGAAGGATAAGGGGCTTATGGAAGCTTCCTGATGGGAGAGACTGACTGTGGGGGAAACTCATTTGTTCTGATGGGTGGGGCCATGCTCAGTAAATCTTCAATCCGATTTTCTGTTGATGGGCGGGGCTGTGTTCCTTCCTTGTTTGACGACAGACTGGTTCCAAATTGGGAAAGTAGTCAAGGCTGTATATTGTCACTCTGCTTATTTAACTTATATGCAGAGTATATCATGAGAAATGCTGGACTGGATGAAGCACAAGCTGGAATCAAGATTGCCAGGAGAAATATCAGTCACCTCAGATATGCAGATGACACCACGCTTATGGCAGAAAGTGAAGAGGAGCTAAAAAGCCTCTTGATGAAAGTGAAAGAGGAGAGTGAAAAAGGTGGCTTAAAACTCAACATTCAGAAAAACGAAGATTGTGGCATGTGGTCCCATCACTTCATGAGAAATAGATGGGGAAACAGTGGAAAGAGTGTCAGACTTTATTTTCTTGGGCTCCAAAATCACTGCAGATGGTGACTGCAGCCATGAAATTAAAAGACGCTTGCTCCTTGGAAGAAAAGCTATGACCAACCTAGAGAGCATATTAAAAAGCAGAGACATTACTTTTCCAGCAAAGGTCTGTCTAGTCAAAGCTATGGTTTTTCCAGTGGTCATGTGTGGATGTGAGAGTTGGACTATAATGAAAGCTGAGCACCAAAGAATTGATGCTTTTGAACTGTGGTGTTGGAGAAGAATCTTGAGAGTCCCTTGGACTGCAAGGAGATCCAACCAGTCCATCCTAAAGGAGATCAGTCCTGGGTGTTCATTGGAAGGACTGATGATGAAGCTGAAACCCCCATACTTTGGGCACCTGATGCGAAGAACTGAGTCATTGGAAAAAACCATGATCCTGGGAAAGATTGAAGGCAGGAGGAGAAGGGGACGACAGAGGATGAGATGGTTGGATGGTATATCACTGATGGACATGGGTTTAGCAAGCTCTGGGAGTTGGTGATGGACAGGGAGGCCTGGTGTGCTGCAGTCCATGGGGTTACAAAGAGTCGGACACGACTGAGAGACTGAACTGAACTGGGCTGAGTGTGAAGGGCCTCAAGGTGGGGAGGAGGGTGGGGCTGGCGGAGCGCAGAGCCCCATGTGCTGCGAATGAGCAGATAACTAAGCTTGGCGTTTTCCAGAGAGATTTAAAGCTGGGGGCTGTTTCCTGTTTAGGAAGATGACCTGATTGCAGACAGGAAGGAGGAGCAGCGGGCAACCCGTCCCCCTCCCCGGAGGGAAGGTGTGGGATGAGGGGGGGTCAGCACTGGGCCCCAGCAGACAGGATGCGAAGGAGCCCCCCACCTAGAGGCAGCCCTTGGCGGGGACGGCGAGGTCAGGTTTGACTCCCAGAATTCCGTGCGCCTGTTCTCATCTAGGGGACCGTCCAGTCCAGCAGGTGGCTAGAAATGGAGACTCAGAGCTTAGAGAGAGGTCTGGGTTCTGCTCGGGGGCAAGAGTGAGCCTCGGGCTGGGGAAGTGGGTGCTGCTGGAGGCTCCTGTGCTCCCTGAGGGCCAGGGCTGGCACTGTCCTCAGGGTACATGCAGCTGGCAGAGAGGTCCTGGAGGGCCTGCTCCAGCCTCCCTTCACTGCCTTCTGCTCTCAGTAGCCGGCTACATCCTCCCCACGGGAGACGGAACACCTGCGTGGCCCCTGGGTTCCAGCAAGACCAGGGGGAGGTGAGGGGAAGCCTGGTGGGCCTGGGGGGAGTCCGAAGGAATTTGTGGGCCAGGCCAGAGATGGGTGAGTGGATGACGAGGTTGCAGGAGGAAGCCAGGCGCCCCCTCCCCCGTGTGCCCGCAGGCACCAGGGTGAGATGTGGTTGGGAGGGGGCTGTGTGGACAGTCACAGGCAGGTCTGTGCCGGGGCCTCCCCCATCAGGCTGGCACTCACAGCAAGAATCCTCAGTGTCTGGTTGACTCGCAGGCCCAGGCCCAGGCTCAGGGCTCCCGCCACAGAGATGCGGTTGTTGCTGCAACAGAAAGGCCTGTGCCTTGCGCTGCCTTGCAGGCAGCTGTGCAGAGCCACACTGCCCCAGGGCCGCGGCTGGAGCTGCTGGTGCAAGCCCCAGGTCCAGCCTCCAAGCACTCCCCGGGGGCCCTGGGCAGGTCAGTGTGTAGACGCTTCAGTGGAGTCCCTGGTGTTCAGGGTCCAGCAGACATGCCTAGAGGGTTGCTCCCCTCCACCCCCAGTGGAGACCAGCTGCCTCTCCTGGCCCTCAGCGCTCAGCAAGTCTGCACCCGGCACGCGTCCTGCACCATGGATCTGTCCGGACGACAGCCACCAGCTCCCTTTCCACCTTCTGCTCCAGACCCCCTCACTGCTTTTGGCTACTTTGTCTCCAGGCCAGCCCCACTTCCCTCTGTCTTCTCAGACCCCAGCTTTCCCCCACCGGGAGGGGAAAATGGGTAGGATGGAGCAGATGCCTGTGCCGATGGCGGACAGCCTATGACCTGTCTGACCTCCACCTCCTCCCTTCCCTCTGGTTTTCCCAGGAGGCCTGGGACCCTGCCTGGGCTTGGAGGAGCAGCCCAGCCGTGACAGGCCCCCAGCAGCCACGTGCTAGACAGGATACAAACCCCTCCTGAAAGGGAGGAGCACGCACGTGGAGCGACCCCGCCCGCACCGGCTCTGCTGGAGAGGTTTACCTGTTTGCACCCCAGCCACGCGATAGGAATTACGAGTTCCCAGGTACAAAGGGTGGGCTTCGCTAGTGGCTCAGAGGGTAAAGAATCCGCCTGCAGTGCAGGACACCCAGGTGCAGTCCCTGAGTTGGGAAGACCCCCTGGAGGAGGGCATGGCAACCCACTCCAGTATTCTGGCCTGGAGAATCCCATGGACAGAGGAGCCTGGCGGGCTGCAGTCCACGGGGTCACAAAGAGCCAGACACAGTTGATCAACTAACACTTTCACGTGGCGAGGATGAACTTGAGGGCGAGGGACAGGGCGGCATGCCCTGGGACTGTGACAGGTTCCAGCCCTGAGGGTGGACAGCATCAGGAGCCCCAGTCCCTGGGTGGCGGGGGCCTGGGGGCGGGGACAGGGGCCCCCTACTCTCACCTCATATAGAGCTCCTCCAGCACGTTGTTGGTCTTGAGCGCCTCCCCCACCGCGGAGGCTCCAGAATCCCCACAGCCATTGTACGAGATGTCCAGGACCCTCAGGAAGATGTTTGCCTGGGACACAAAGGAGCAACCCCATGGGACCGCACGTGCCGGTGGAGGAAGCCAGGCCCCAGCCTCCGAGTCCAGGAGAGCTGAGGAGCAGAGTGTGGACCGGGAGCAGAAGACCACAGAGGTTGCAGAGGAGAGCCCTGGGCTTGGGCAGTGGTGGCCGGTAGAGTGTGGGCATGGATGTGAGTGAGCCTCAGAGTGAGCGGTCTGCCCTGGGGCCCAGAGAAACAGTGATGGGGACCCCTCCCGGGCAGGGACCCCAAGACACAGAGCATCCCAGGGCTCAAGGAGGACGCCAGTGAAGGACTGTTGGATGAAATGTGCCTGGAGGACTGTGATGGGAAGAAGTGGGTGCCCGGCTTGTGGGGCGGGACCCCGGTCAGCTTCGACACTGCACGTCGTGGAGGGCAAGGCCACGTTGCCATTCCCCAAGGAGGATCCCATAGAGGCAGCTGCCCCCAGGGGCATCACGGGGCCCTGTGGCCCCATTCCCCAGGTGTTGGGACCAGGGAGCAGGCAGAGCGTGTGAGAGGGTGTGCAGGGGGCCCGGGGCCCCGGGCCGTCACCTCAGGCAAGCACCTGCCCAGCGGTGAGTGTGCATCACTGCACCACATGGTGCCCCCCCACCCAAGGGTCCGTGGTGTCTCTGGAGGCGTGCGTCTCCAGCTGTGGACCCCTCCCTCTGTGCCCTGAGAGTCGGTGCAGGGAAACCAAACTGTCGTCATTAAATAGAGCCAGGGAAACTGAAGTCACCTGGAGAAGCATCCTCTGAGCTCTGCTGGAAAGAGCCAAGCCTCCTTCTTTCTTTTTTTTTTTTTTTCCTTTTTTTTTGACTGTACCATGAGGGATGTGGGATCTTAGTTCCCCAACCAGGAATTGAACCTGTGTCCCCTGAAGTGAAAGCACATAGTCTTAGCCACTGGACTGCCAGGGAAGTCCCTAAGGCTCATTTCTGAAGAGCTGCAAGAGATGGGGGGCTGGTGCCTGGGAGACCCACCCCCGAAGGAGGCCAGAGGGTCTTGCCAGGCAGGGCCTCGTACCTCCAGTCCTCTGGCAAAGGCTACGGCTCCGAGGCCTCGCAGGTGATTCCAGCTCACGTTGAGCTCCATGAGTCCTGTGTTTTCTGCCAGGGCTGGTCCAAGCGTCTCCCCTTCAGAAACACCACGACAGACTTTCTTATTCACTCTGATCATTCCTTCAAGAGCTGATTGTGATACCCACTGTGGGCCAAGGCCTCTGCTGTACACGAGCGTCCGGGCATCCAACCCCTCATGGGCCTGCCCTGCCCTCAAGGCATTTCTGGGACGTGAGCTATCCAACCACAATCAGGGAGGCTTGGGGACAGAGTGGGGGCTAACCCTGCCTTGGAGCTGGGGTCAGGAAAGCAGAGAGAGCCTTGAAGGTGAAGGGACACCCCATGCACCCATGGAGACTGAACGTGGCAGGGAGAAGGGGGGACAGGGAGCTTGTGGAAATACACACAGGCCTGGTGCTGCCCCCCCTCCCCCCCGGGCGAGGCTGCGAGGGGACGTAGGAATGATGGGCACTAGAGAGACGCTTCGAGGAGAGACAAGGTTATGGTGGGTGGGGGCGGGAACCAGAGGTCAGGAGACCCGTTGGGTGCCTTGCGCTGCTGTCTATGCAGGAGGTGACAAGGTCAGTGCGGCTGTGGTAGAGAGGAGGCAATGGTGTAGAAAAGGAGAGCACTTCCCTCGTGGTGCGTGGCTAAGACTCCCGAGCTCCCAAGGCAGAGGGCCCAGGTCGGATCCCCGGTCAGGGAGCTAGATCACCCTTGCTGCAGCTGAAGAGCCTGCGTGCCACAGCTGTGAGCTAGCGCAGCCAAACACATTAGTAGTGAAAAAGTCGCTCAGTCATGTCCGACTCTGCAGCCCAGTGGACGGCAGCCCACCAGGCTCCTCTGCCCGTAGGATTCTCCAGGCAAGAATACTGGAGTGGGTTGCCATGCCCTTCTCCAACTAAATAAGTAAATCGTAAGAAGAGGGGGGAAAATGAAAGGAAAGAACAGGGCTGGGTGGGTAAAAAACCCAAGAACTATTTCACACGTAAGATGGGCCGAAGCCCTGCCCACCCTCTCTGCCGAGTCCGGGCTCAGTGGGTCTGACCTGCTCCTGGTTCTCAGCTCCGGCTGCCCCTGCTCCCCCCATCCCCGTGTGCAACTGCGGACGCCCTTCTTTACCTGGGGAACAGCACCTCATTCCCACCCGGGAAGCCTCACTTACTCAGCCAGGCCAGGCCGGGCCACCTCGGACCCCTTGTCTGCTCTCTGTCCATCCTTCCGGGCTCTGAGCATTAGACCGCCCTGCCTTTCCCCTCTCCATAGTGCGGCACCCAACACAGAGCAGAAGGTTCGGCGGCCGGGTCCGCAGACGCGGCAGCACCTTGGAGAGCTCCCTGCAAGGCCGCGAGGACTCCTGGCGCCTCCCTGAGACCCGGATCTCCCACCCCGTGTCCAGCACCAGGTCTGACAGCCACAGGGTCTCAGACACGTCCAGGGATGGGAGAGGCAGGCGGCAGTGGCGCCCCCTTTGGCGGGAAGCCCCTTCTCTGCTGAGCAGCGGGAGGGTGAGCGGGACCTAGAGCCGTGAATCAGCCTTCTGTGGTCCCGGTGCGTGTTCTTCACGACCCCCGCAGCCACGCCACGAGGTGAGTGCTACGCTGGCCTCGGGTCAGGTGGGGAGGCTGAGATCCCTCAGGGAGGCGGGCCCACCCACAGACCCCCACGCGCCACGCAGCCTTCAGAGGGCCTCGAGTCCCAAGCCCCTCCAACCTCACTGACTGTCTGGTGCTGACCCAGAGGGACACCTAGACTTACTTTGTTGAAGGCCTGAAATAGCTTCTCTTTTAATTTGCCTGCTCTCACAGCAGTTTTCTTAGCAGGCAGACTCTGTCTCGCAGTTGAACTCTAGGACTGATTGTCCCACAGTGAGGCCAGCGCCATTTACTCAGGCTCAGCAGGCAGAGCAGTGAGTCCTGAACTTTCTGGATCAGGTGAATCACTCAGGGAAGGCCCCCTGGTGACTCTCAGAATCGACTGGGTGGTTGAGGACAGGCGGGTAGAAGTGTATGCTCCTGGCAGGGCGGCCCCTCTGCCGCTCCGTCCCACGCCGGGCCCCTCTCTCCTGGCTCACCAGCCCAGCCACCCTGGTGTCTGTCTGTCTCTCTGGGAAATGGTTCCTCTGCTTGAAATGCTCTCCCTCTGGTCTTGCCATGACTGACTTCTCCCTCCTGCACACTGCAGCTGAAACGTCACCGCCTCACAGAGCCTAACCCTAACCCTAACCCCAGTGGTCACCTCTCTAAAGTGGCGGGGGAGTCCATTCTTTTCCAGAATCCTGCCCTGCTTCTTTCTTTTGTAGCACCAATAATTATGGAGGGTAATCCTGTTACCATGTGTCCAGTGAGGGTGTGCTTGCTAATTTGCTTCAGTCGTGTTTGACTCTCTGTGACCCCAGGGACTGCAGCCCACCAGGCTCCTCTGTCCATGGGATTCTCCAGGCAAGAACACTGGAGAGGATTGCCGTGCCCTCCTCCAGGGGATCTCCCTGCCCCAAGGATCGAACCCGAGTCTCTTGCATCTCCTGCATCAGCAGGCAGGTTCTTTACCATCCCCACTGTCTGGGAAGCCCTCCGTGAGGGCAAGGGCTTTGTTGAGTTCTTGGTTGGATCCCTAGTGGCCATCAGGGCCCACAGGCAGTGCTGGGCAGAGAAATGTTGGGAATGGACTGAGAGTCCAGGGGTGGAGGCGGGGGCGCAGGAACAGGAGCCAGGCACGGATGCTCAGAGCGGTTCTGCCTGCCTCCGCCCACCCCGCCCCAGGAAGACGCTGCCCAGGTGACCCTGGCCGGCGGCTGGATGGTACCTGCTTGGTCATTGAGCTGGTTGTAGCTCAGGTCCAGGGACTTCAGGCCCGTGCGGGTCAGCAGGAGCTCAGCCAGGCACTGGGCTGCCTGCTCTTCCAGGCCGCTCCCTGCCAGCTGCACCCTCTGCACGGCTGGGCTCACTGCCAGGGCGGCACAGACGGCCCGGGCTCCCTCTGCTCCCAGGGGGTTCTCCGACAGATCCACATCTGGGGGCAGCGCCACTCCTCAGGGACGGGCCGCAGAGCCAGGCCCTGCCCGTTCCGTCCCCCACAGCTGCGCAGCCTGTCCCAGCATGGGGGACTTAGTGGCCGGACTGTCCCGGGGTGGGCGGCGAGTCTGCCCCCGTCGCTGGGTCCCCTGCGGCCCCAGGCAGCTCCCCAGAGCCCCATCCCCAGGCCACGTGTCCACAAGCTTTGTCCGGGGGCTAATGCCGCCTACTCTGCGGGGCTGGAATGTAGACCCACCCAGCCCCTCGGTGGGTGACTCATGGCTGGCAGCCAGGTGGCCCACCCGCGAAAGCCCCACTGCCACGTTTCCGGGGACTGGCAGTGACGCCCAGGTGGCCGCGCGTGGAGGGCTTACAAGAGCAGACGCTCTGCTGAGTGTATGTCCCCATGTCTCCAAGGGCTGAGTGTTGAAAACTGAGGCTCAGCAAGGCTGGCCCCTCGCCCAGGGTCTCCCTGCCCTTCCGTGGCAGAGGCGGCGTCTGGGTCCAGCCCCTCTCCTCCCGCTCTGCCCGGCCCCTTCCCGTCTGCCCCCTGCCTCTCTGCATCCAGGCACTGGGAGGCCACCACACACTGTGGGTGCTGGCTGGCCGAAGACAGTGGAAGAGGCCCCACAACTCCGGGCACCCCACAGAGGGCCTGGCCCCACCCCACCCTCCCTGTGATGAAGCCCCGCCCCCGAGCAGCAGCAGCAGCAGCAGCGGGGAGCGGGGTGAGAAGGCCCCCGTGGGGTAGCCCAGCCCCACCCCAGGCTCAGAACCTACCACAGATGCTGCGGCTTTTGCTCAGAGCGCCCGCCAGGGCCTCTGCACCAGCCCCACAGAGTCCGTTGTCCCGAAGGTCCAGCCGCTTGATGTAGGGATTGGAGGTCAGTGCACGGGCCAGAGCCCGGGCCCCCTGGGACAGAGAGGGACCTGAGGGGCCTGGTCCTTCCTGGGGCCGCAGACACGGCGGGACGCTCCCCGGGCTCTGCCTGCGGGGCTCAGCCCGCTCGGTTCATTCCCACAGGCCCATCCCGGGCCGCAGACACGGCGGGACGCTCCCCGGGCTCTGCCTGCGGGGCTCAGCCCGCTCGGTTCATTCCCACAGGCCCAGGGACGCCGCCTTCTCCCTCTCGGTCTCCCCAGGAGCTCGACCCAACAAATCAGGGGTGCCCCGCAGGCCCGCAGTCCTCGTGCTGAACTCCGTCGTAGCCCCGATCCCACCTGCCGCTCAGTGCGGGGGCTGGGACGTGCCTGGGACCCCGAGCAGGGCTGGGGGAGTGTGGGGGGTGGGCTCAGGAAGGGACCCCTCCCCAAGCTGCTGCCTTCCAGGTCCTCGCCCTCCAAGCCTGCCCAAGGGTCCCTCCTGGGGTACCTGGGGCCCCAGGCCTCGGTGCCGCAAGCTGAGCTCTGGGGCGCTCCCTTGGCGCAGAAAGCAGGAGGCGGGCACGACGCCGTGGGCCCGGCAGGACCTCAGGTAGAGGGTGTCCTGGCCCAGTTCGCCAGGCTTGCGGGCGCCTGATGGGAGACGGGCTTCACATGGCTCCCTCCGGCCGGCCCCACTGCCCAGCCTTTCTCCCCTCTGGAGGCGTTTCCTCCTGTGCCCGCGGGGACCGCGGCCCCACGTGCAGCCCCGCTTGTGTAGCTCGTCCTGGGCCTCCCCTCCACGCCCACCCCCGGGGCCCCGCAGTGCATGCGGTCTCTTCCACCGGATTGCAGACCACAGGGGTGTGGGAACCTCTTGTGGGGGAGGAAACTGAAGCAATTCTAAGTTCCCTACCTCCATTCCTTTAGTTTTTTTCTGATGGCCGGGGTGAGACAGCCCTTCTTACACTGTTTGGGGGAAGTTGCCTCTTAACCTCATTCTGGAAGCCTGTTCTAAGGATGGGACTGATGCCGCCAGGAGCATGGTGGGGGAAGCACAGGGCGAGAGCCGCCCCCAGCCCCACGGAGGGGTGCCCTCCTGCCCGACGGGGTCCCCTGCCTACACGGCCCCAGCCTGCCTCCCACCCTCTGCCAGTAGGCACCTTCTGTCTCCTGGTCGGAGTCCGAATCCGCGTCCGAACACTTCTTGGCCTCCGGGACCCCAGCAGGACGCCCAGAGGCCGCCGCTGTCCCTTCCTCCTGGCCTTCCTTCTCCCCAGGCTCCTGGAGGGGACCCCTCATGGTTACGCCCACTCTGCAGTCGCCGCCACAGAGCGGGGATGCGAGGGACTGCCGCGGAGCGCGGCCCGGGGATGGGGGCGGGCCCTCCAGCGCATTGGCCAATCTGATGGGGCGCTTGTCCGCTGCAGCCAATAGGGACGCCTCCCCGCAGCAGTTGCCCAGGTGACCCCAGGTTGTTGGTTGCTGCGGACGCCGCCAAGAGCGCGCGCTGACCTTGGCCGGCTCGCAGCCAGGACTGATCGGCGCGGCGGACCTGCCTCCTCATCGTCGTCTTTCCACTCAGGAGCCTGGGAAAGGGGCAGCTTCTCGGGGGCGTCGCACAGGGGGCTGGGGCACCCGGCAGGGCTCGGCTGACTGCTTTCTGCAGCCAGGATCCCACTCCTACCCTGTGGGTCCAGCGCTCACTCACCCGCTGGCAGTTGCCTGTGTTTCTCCCTCCACCCAGGACAGCCCTCCTCAGCGCTGCTTGTTGAGCTTCAGGTGTGCACAGGACAGCTCCCTTCCTGAGGCTTTCCTTGACCTCTGGGCTCCAGCTGGCCCAGGCCGCCCTCTCAAAGTGCCTGTCCCACCTGTCATCTCTCAGAGGTGAAGGGTTAGAGGCCACGGGCTGGAGACTGCTCCTCCCTTAGTCCCCACGGCCCCGCTGGTGGAGTCTGCGGTGGATGGGAGGCCCTGAGCAGCGGGGAGGCTGGGCCCAAGCCCAGGGGCGGGGAGGTGGAGGCTGAGTCCTGCCTGAGCGTCCCTTTAATAGCTGCTGGCTTGGCCCCGCTTGGCGCCTGCTTCAGCTCCCTGTTCAGCTGTGGCCGCAGCTGCTGTGCTGACTCACGCAGCCTGGCTGCCAGCAGGAGCTGGGAACATGGGCTCCCCAGGCGCCGGGGTGGGCTGGGGGCTTCTGGATTACAAAACGGAGAAGTATGTGATGACCCGGAACTGGCGGGTGGGCGCCCTGCAGAGGCTGCTGCAGCTGGGGGTCGTGGTCTACGTGGTGGGGTAAGACAACAGCTCCCGGGTGTGCTGGCCAGAGGGGTCACGGCTGGGCCGAGGGGCGAGAGGCTGAGTCTTCAGGGTCTGGGCTGGTGGTCGGCGTGCAGGGCAGGAGGTGGGGAGAAGGAAGGCTCTCCGTCTGTCTAGAGGCTGGGGGAGTGTCAGAGCAGGTCCTGTGCTCAGGTGCCTCCCTGCATCCTTCCCTGGGCCTTCTTCCCAGCCCCATGCTGGACTCCAGCGCCCAGCAGGATGGGCCCCCTCCCCGCACGCGGAGCCCTTGGCCAGGCAGGAAGTGGTCCCTGACCCTCGTGAGAGCTGGAGCACTAAGGACCCCGGGAGCGATGTGGCTGGGCACCCGTTCAAGCTGGGTCTGGGTCGGGGGCGTCTTTGGGGAGGAAGCGGATCTAGACAGGGCAGGGGAGGCTGTTGGCTGGTGAAGGTGATGGCGGGTGTCCCCAAGCTCACAGGTGCCCAGCAAGGGCCCTGGCCCTCTGACCCATGGCCGGAGCTCCGGCCTGGGCAAGGGGTTTGGCGTGGGAGACCAGGTGGAGAGAAGGCAGGGCCCCTGAGCCCCGGGCTGGGAGTCAGGAGGGTGTGGGGGAGAGGCGGCCCAGGGATGCACCACACTGCCTGTCCGTCGCCCCCAGGTGGGCCCTCCTCACCAAAAAAGGCTACCAGGAGCAGGACCTGGACCCCCAGGTCTCTGTCATCACCAAGCTCAAGGGGGTCTCCGTGACCCGGATCGAGGAGCTGGGGAACCACCTGTGGGACGTGGCTGACTTCGTGAAGCCGCCGCAGGTGGGTGATCCGGCGCTGCTGCTGGGCGCTGGCCCCCTGACACTGAGTGTGTGCAGGGGGTCGGGGAGCCAGCTCTGGCCCAGGGCATGCTCGGGGTGGGGCCTCGCAGAGCCGTGGCCTTCCAGTGGAGGAGGAGACGGTCGGGGAGCCAGGCGGGGAGACGCGTTCAGCAAGCCCGCGTCCGGGGCTGGTAGAGACGACACGCTGGGCATGGCCGAATGCCACCTGTGCGCGCTCAGAGGCTGTTGCGTCCCGCTCTGTGCGACCCCACGGACTGTCGCCCACTGGGCTCCTCTGTCCATGGGATTCTCTAGGCAAGAACACTGCAGTGGGCTGCCGTTTCCTCTTCCAGGGGATCGTCCCGACCCAGGGATCAAACCCTTGCCTTTTATATCTCCTACATGGGCAGACGGGTTCTTTACGGCCAGTGCCCCCCGGGAAGCCCACAGGGGAACGCTACTCCGCCAGAAAAAGAATGCCATCTGCAGCTACGCGGATGGACCCAGAGATGACAAGCGATACCACTTACATTTGGAATCGAGAGTGTGACACAAATCCACATATCTACAACACGGACTCACAGCTGTAGACCTCAGACTCACGGCCGCCAGGCTGGGGGGCGCTGGTGAGGGAGGGAAGGAAGGAGGGGAGTTTGGGGTCAGTAGATGTGAACTGTCACAGAATGGGTTAGCAGTAAGATTCTGCCCCATAGCACAGAAGGCTATGTTCAGCACCTGTACTAAACCTCAGTGGAGGGGCCTCCCTGGTGGTCTGAGGGTTAAGACCGCCTTCCCGAAGCAGGGGCCCAGGTGTCATCCCTGGTTGGAGAACTAGGTCCTGCCTGCCGCGACTGTCGATTCCCACACTGCGCAGTGAAGATCCCATGGGCTGCAAGTTAAAGAATAATTAAAAGAACATAACGGAAAAGAAAAACACAAAAAGTCTGCATCTGGAAAGGGGAGGAGTGTCTCGGAGCTCAACGCATGCCCTGGAGGGCGGGCTGGGAGGGCCGTGGGGGCACTCCTCCCCTGCCCCCTCCCACGCTGCGTCTCCTGCCCCTCCTCCCGTCACCCAGATTGTCCGCTGCCTCAGTCTCCTCCCCTGTCCTGCTGACGCCCAGATTCTAACCCTGGTGACCCCCCGCCCTGAGCACAGCTGCCTCCCAGGGGGCAGGCCCACCTCATTCGACGGAAAATCACCTCCCGCCCCCTGCGTGGCCTCTCGTCCTCCAGTGACGTCCCCCAGTGTCCACGTCGGGCCCACTGGACACCTCCCTGCCCCTCCCTCCGGTTCATTCCGCTCCCCAGCAGGTCTCACAGCTGCCTGCGTCATCCCTGGGTCGGGCTGACGTGGCCTTCCCCTGGGCCCCCATGCAGCAGCCAGGCTGGCCCTCCCAGCCCCCACCTGCCACCCTCAGAAGCCTCCTTCTCTAAGCTCCCCTTATTAATTAATCTCACCGTGCCGGGCCTCAGTCGCGTCCTGCGGGACCTTTTGCTGTGGGGCACGGACCCTCTAGTGGGCAGCATGTGAGCTCAGCTACTCTGTAGCGTGTGGGAATCTTTCTTAGTTCCTGGACCAGGGATTGAACCCGAGTCCTCTGCACTGCAAGGCAGATTCTTCTCCACTGGACCAGCAGGGACGTCCCCACTGAGCCCCTTTAGGGCGGGGGTCACCAGGGTTAGAATCTGGGCGTCTGACCACCGCCGCCCCTGACGCCTCTTCCTGGGTGTGCGTACCCCAGGAAGCCTGCTGAGCTTGCGTGTGCAACATGCGGGCACCATCCATCATTGACCCGGACAGAACTCCCCTCTGGCCCCCTGGCCCCTGGCCCTGTCTGCAGTGAGGGATCCACCTCTCCTAAGCTGGATCTGCAGTGTCTGGAATCAGGGGGCTTTTGGAAAATCCTGGCTGAGCGACTAAGTGAATGTGGGAGGCAGACATGGGCTCAGGAAGGGTCGCAAGCCCCGCTGAGCTCCTGTCTCTGACCCTTGCCACACTGGAGCGGTTTTCCTGGGGCTCAGGGCTGGTGACCTGATGGAGCCAGGGCCCCCCCCGCACGAGCCAAGCTGCCAGCTGCTGGCCTCTCCTGGTGGGGGCGGGGAGCAGGGACCCACCCTGACACCTCTCTTCCAGGGCGAGAACGTGTTCTTCTTGGTGACTAACTTCCTTGTGACGCCAGAACAAGTCCAGGGCAGGTGCCCAGAGGTAAGACTGCCCGAGGGCTTCCCATGGGTCCCTAGTTCCAGAGTCTGTCCCCGCAGTGTCTGGGCCCTTCCGCATCCTGGTCCTGCCTCTGGGCACCCTGGAGGTTGTCCAGGCAACACCCAGAACAAGGCACAGAACTCGGGTGGACTCCGACAGTCAGAGGCAAGCTGGAAGATCACCTCCCTTTTCTTGACACAGCTGCTATTAATGTGTCCCGGGAGCAGCTTCCGCTCCTGTCTGCGCGCAGCACACTGCTGCCCAGGCCGAGCTCAGGGCCGCTCGCGGTCTCTGCACACTTGGCCCTGCAGCTGTGGTCCCTGCCATCCAGAAATCTCGCCGACCCTAGAAATTGCACTTTCCTCCTCACCTGAGGGCGTCCAGGGTGGACCTCTGTCCCAGAGCCCACTGGCCCTTCTCTCCAGCTGTGGACTTTTTATCCGATTTTTTTTCAAATTTTGATGACATACACGTAACATCAAAATCACCATCTTGGGAGGGGGGTTCAGGATGGGGAGCACGTGCACACACGTGCAGGTTCATGATACATGGCAAAACCAAGACAATACTGTAAAGTAAGTGGCCTCCAATTAAAATAAATAAATTGATATTAAAAAAATAAAACCGCTCAAAAAAAATTACCATCTTAACCATTTTTAAGGGTTCAGTTTCCCGGCTGTGGGTTTTGCTTAAAGAGTCCTGACCCAGGACACCGCCTTGGAAGCCTACCTCTGTGATGACATTTTCTTTCATCAAGGCTAAAATGTAATCACTCGCTGGCTGGAGAGAAAGGGTGCAGTCAGCTGCCCCTGAGTCCTGCTCGGTGGCCCCACCGCTGTTGCTGGGGCATCCCGTGTGCCCGGTGGGCCCCATGTTCCCTTGGCAAACACACGATGTCCTTCCCTTTGCAAATTCTCGCGGACGTCTAGTCTTGGTTCAGTGTGTGGACGGTCCTGAAGTTTTGCTGGGCTGTGGTTCTGTCTTTCTGGAATCCACGGGATTCCTCTTTGCTCCATGTCCCAGCTTCTGGCTCTTACCGTGAAACGGCGGGGGCCGGGCCGTAACGCATCAGATCTGACCGGCCGCCTTCCTCAGAGCTGCTCCTCCGGGGGTCCTGGTGGGCCAGTCCTCCCAGTAGTGCAACAGCCTTCAGAAGCCCACAGAGCCTCCCCCGGGGGCTGCAGGACCCCACCCGCACACGCCAAGGGGCTCTGGGGCAGACGGTCCTGGGGTGGCACAGAGGCTGGGAGTCCCCGGGGGCTCGAGCAGGGCTTCCCCCTGGACCCCAGGCTCAACGGGGGTCTTCAGGCTGTGCAGGCAGAGGGGGCTGTGTGGGTAAAGGCCCCCCATGTGGGGTGAGGCATCTCGGGAGTCATCTGCTGCTCAGCGGGTCTGGAGCCTCCATTTGGACTGGAGTAGGGGGGCGGTATCCCAAGAGCTCTGTGGAGAAGCCGGTCTTGATCACAGGAGCACTGCGGTGCAGGGGGCTCAGAGGAGGGGCGTTCCATCTCCGGTGCCTCAAGAGGGGCCATTTGGGAAGCCGGATGGACAGGGCCTGGGGGGTGCCCACGGTGGCCCAGCCGGGCGGAGGGAGGGACAGACGTGGGACACAGGTGGGGACCTCGAGGCCGGGCAGGTGGCCCCACACTGTCCTCCGACCACCAGTGTTCCCCACGCTGCCCTGAGCTGGGTGCCCTGGGCAACGGTGTCCAGCATCAGCCAGGACGGAACCGCAAACCTGCATCTGTGAGACTGTGCCTCCCTCTGGGGCCTGGAGCCCTGAAAGCTCACCCCCTTCCCCTGCTGGCTGACCCCCGAAACTTGGCCCTGCGTGCAGGCAGCCACGGCCCCGCCTCACAGGAGAACAAGCAGCATGCTCCCAGGCCCTCCCACGGGGCTCGCCCTTGGTCACTGCACAGCGCCCCACCCGGCATGCCCTCACCCTCCCCGCCGCGCGTCACCTCCCGTCCCGTCCTCTGAGCCGCTGGGCCTGGCCACATCACTCCCGTTCCCCCAGGAGGAGCGGGTCAGGAGTCTTGCTCAGCCTTGGAACTCTGCCTGCACCCATCTCCCGCTGGGGCTGCCGCCTGCGTGATTATCTGCAGCCTCCAGCTCTCGGGTGTCCCCAAACTCAGATTCCCAAGGGGCTAAGGCAGGAAGGGGTGTGTCCCCCTGCCATGCGGGGCAGGGTTCCCGAGGGAGGCCCCTCCAGGCCCTTGGCAGTCTGCTCTCCGCCCCCAGCACCCGTCCATCCCACTGGCTAACTGCTGGGCTGACCAGGACTGTCCCGAGGGGGAGACGGGGACGCACAGCCACGGTAAGTGGGCCCGCCTTGCAGGGCCTCCCCAGGCTGGGGGCTCCGGCTCAGGGGACCCTGGGTGGTCTGCGTCTCTCCTTCCTGTCAGCCTCCCTCCCCCGACCCCTGCCCAGGCCCCATGGAGATTCGAGGGCCTGGGGTTTGTCCCATGTTTTCAAGGCATAAAGACGGGCCAGTGCGTGGTGTTCAATGCGACTCACAGGACCTGCGAGATCTGGGGCTGGTGTCCAGTGGAAAGCGGTGCTGCGCCCATGTGAGCCCCCCAGGCCCCACGCTCACCCCTCAACCACGGAGCCTGCCTCTCATATCCCCCCTCTACCCCGCAGGAAGCCCCTGCTTCTTCAGGCTGAGAACTTCACCCTGTTCATCAAAAACACCGTCACCTTCAGCAAGTTTAACTTCTCCAAGTAACCGGGGGGTTGGAGGTGGGGGGGTGGCAGACCGAAGACCCTCCTGCCCCCTGCCTGCCTGGCCTGACCCCCGCCTGCCCCTCAGGTCCAACGCCCTGGACACCCAGGACCCCACCTACTTCAAGCTCTGCCGTTATGACCCCCATTCCAGCCCCGCCTGCCCCGTGTTCCGCATCGGGGACCTCGTGGCTGCAGCCGGAGGGGTCTTTAAGGATCTGGCGCTGCTGGTGGGTCCCCGGTGGGGTGGGGGGAGCTCCTGGTGGCCGGGGAGGCCCCGAGAGCCGCTGGCCCAGTGTGCGCTGTATGCAGGGCGGGGCCGTGGGTGTCCACGTTCGCTGGGACTGTGACCTGGACAGCAGGGGCGCTGACTGCCAGCCCCAGTACTCCTTCCAGCTGCAGGAGCGGAACTACAACTTCAGGTGGGGCCCCACAGCCCCCGCCCCGCCCGGCCCCCAGGGCCCCGGATGCCCACTGTTGGGGGCGGGGGCGCCGGGGCCCCCAGCAAGGCTCCGTCCAGCCTCCACTCTGCACCCCCTCTGCAGCTGGGACCCCCGGCCCCCTCCCCAGTCCTGCCTCCAGCATCCCTCCACCACACAGGGGCCTTCTTATTTTACTTTTTCCTTTAGGTTTTATTTTTAAAAGTTCCAAAGTCTATAGAAGAGTTCAAGGATTAGTACCTTGAACACCCATGTCACCTTTGAGAAAAAGAATCTAATGGCTTGAGTTTCCTGAACTGTGTCAATAATAGTCCAAAATCTTTTTATTTTCGAATCCAAGGTGTGGTCAAGGAGCTTGCACTGCACTTATTGATCCTGTTCTGCCACCTCATGTCACCTCATGTGTGTACACACACATGCGCACACATGCTCACACACGAGCACACACAGGCACACACACACACATGCTCGCACACGGAGCACACACACGAGCACACGCACACACCTGTACATGCTCACACGCATGAGCACACACGAGCACACACAGGCATGCACACATGTACATGCTCGCACACGGAGCACACACGAGCACATGCACACACCTGTACATGCTCACACGCATGAGCACACACGAGCACAGACAGGCATGCACACCTGTACATGCTCGCACACGGAGCACACACGAGCACATGCACACACCTGTACATGCTCACACGCATGAGCACACACGAGCACAGACAGGCATGCACACCTGTACATGCTCGCACACGGAGCACACACGAGCACATGCACACACCTGTACATGCTCACACGCATGAGCACACACGAGCACACACAGGCACACACACACACATGCTCGCACACGGAGCACACACACGAGCACACGCACACACCTGTACATGCTCACACACATGAGCACACACGAGCACACACAGGCACGCACACACACATGCTCGCACACGGAGCACACACACGAGCACATGCACACACCTGTACATGCTCACATGCATGAGCACACACGAGCACACACAGGCACACACACACACATGCTCGCACACGGAGCACACACGAGTACACACACACACACAAGCACACATGAACACATGCTCACACGCGAGTACACACACATACATGCTCACACACGAGCACACGCACACACATGCTCGCATATGGAGCACACACGAGTACACACGGGCACGCACACATGTACATGCTCACGCACGAGCACACATGAACACATGCTCACACGCGAGTACATACATACACGCACACACATGCACACGCACACACATGCTCACACAGCCCCCAGGCCTGGAGGCGACGGCCTTGACTGCTACCTGGGCCTCACCTGGCCTGGCTGCACTGACCCCCCCAGCCTCTGCTTTGTGTAGAACTGCTTCCTGGCCTCTGGAAAGCCAGCCTGAGGGCCCCTGCAGAGAGCCTTCCCTGCTTCCGGGGAGAGTGTGCCCCCCCACCCCGGACCCCACAGCCCTGGGCCTGAGCCCAGCTCCCCGGCTCCCACTGCTGATGTCTGTTAAGGGACCCTTCTGCCCCATCCCCTGGGGAGGCAGGAAGTTCCTGAGGGGTGGGACCCAGCTTGTTTTGCCCCCGAGTCCTCGGCAGCCTCCCGGAATGCTGGACGGGGCTGGGGGTTTGTGGGGTCAGCGGGTGAGGGGGCTGGAGGCTGCAAGCGGGCGGAACAGGCCACCAGCCTCTCTCCTGCCACCAGGACAGCCACACATTGGTGGCAGAACTCGGGTGTGGAGGCCCGCAGCCTGCTCAAGCTCTATGGGATCCGTTTCGACATCCTGGTCACAGGGCGGGTAGGTAGGCAGGGTTGGTGGGGGCAGCGGGTGACGGTCACATCACTGGGTGGGCAGGTGGGCAGGGTTGTGGGGAGCTGGGGGGCGGGGATGGTCATGGCTCAGGGCTCACCCCATCTCTCAGGCAGGGAAATTTGGGCTCATCCCCACGCTTATCTCTCTGGGCACAGGAGCAGCCTGGCTGGGCGTGGTGAGTGCAGACAGCGTGGGCAAGCTTGTGCCCGGCCCGCGCCAGCACGGCTGGGCCCCCGATGTCGGGTCTGGTGGGGAGGCCGGGGGGGTGGGTCTGGGCACAGCTTAGCCCTGCCGCCCCCAGATCACCTTCCTCTGTGACCTGCTGCTGCTGTATGTGGACGGGGAAGCACACTTCTATTGGAGGACCAAGTACGAGGAGGTATGCTGTGCCCGCGGGGCCTGGGTGCTGCCTGTCTGGGGCTTCGGCCTGAGCCCCAACCTGCTGCCATCATCCATAGGCAAAGGCTCCAAAGAGGACCGCCCAGCCCGAGCAGACAGAGCCGGCACCCACACCCCCATGCCCGGCCATCCAGAGGCCTTAGAGGGGGCCCAGGGCCTGTCCTGACAGCCACGGCCACTTCTGGGAGCTGGACACCGAGGCTGCGGCCCCACTAGATGGCCTGCTCCCTGCTGGTGGGGGTTGGGGCTGGGAAGGCAGGGACCTCGCCTTGGGACCCCTGTAGATGGAGCCCCCAGGACGAGGACGGGGTGGGAGGACGATTCCTCCTGGGGCAGGGAGCGCCCCAGAGCCGCCTGCGCAGGGACCTGTAGCAGGACGCGTCAGGGTGCCGGCCTGGGGCTCCAGCTGCATCTGTGTGTGGAAAACCCTCTCCCAGCTCTTCACCAGGACGCCCAGTGCGACCCCCGCACGACTGGCCCCCACAGCCCCTCCTCTGGTTGTACAGACCGCAGCCCTCTCCTCGGTCAGCACCCCCATCCCGAGCCCATCTCGGAGCCCCAGGGTCTGAGGCAGAGTGTCTCTGCTGCTGGGATCCACTCCTGGAATTCAGACTGGGGCAGGCAGACAGCCCAGCCCTTCCCTGTGGCAGCTCTCAGGCTCTGGGGGGGCTGGGACCGACAGAAGACCAAGGGCGAGCTGCTCCAGTGGTGGGCTGAGCACCCTAGAGACACCCAGCCCACCCTCTCCCCACCCCCCCACCAGATGTGTATAAGAGACAGCACACGGAGCACACACACGAGCACATGCACACACCTGTACATGCTCACATGCATGAGCACACACGAGCACACACAGGCACACACACACACATGCTCGCACANTACCAGTGAACAAATCCATCAAGAACTACAATTTTTCTTTGTGGAGTCATAAAATAGAGTGAACAGGCCCTTAGGTATCATCTACCTCAATCTCCCATGATACAGATGAGAAAAAAAACTGAGGTCCTTGAGAGGCCTGCCCAGGACACAGCAGACAGTGTGGCAGATTCATCCAGAGCCCAGCTGGCCTCAGTTCTCCTTTACTGCAGAGGTTTTCTTTCTCTCTGCCTCTCTGCCTGCCTACTTGGTGGCTCAGCGCTAAAGAATCCGCCTGCCACTGCAGGAGACGTGTTTATTTCTTGGGTTGGGAAGATCCTCTGGAGAAGGAAATGGCAGCCCACTCCAGGATTCTTGCCTGAGAAATTCCCACGGACAGAGGAGCTGGGTGGGCTGTAGTCCATGGGGTCGCAAGAGTCAGACACAACTTAGCAACTAAACAACAATTTACCTACCCTTTTCTTAAGCAGAGGAAGCCCACTTCTTTTTAAGTAAAATATATCCATTTACCTTTTTGTGTGAAAAGCCTCAAATTTATGCAAAAATAGAAAAGTAAACTGCTTGTTCAAATAACTAATTGGTGTGGGTATATATTTGTGTATTACATAAATGTATATACATATATATTTATTATATAACATACATATAATTTAATATATAAGAAATTTGAAATTATTTTGAGTTTTATTATAACTTCCAAATAATAATTGCCAACACTTGAATAGGTCTTACTCTACCAGTTAGTCATGGTTGCAAGTACATATGTTAAGTACACATTCATATGTAATGCTTGCAACTGCCCTGTGAGGTTGGTACAGTTACTACTGAGGAAATTCAGGCATGGAGGGTGGAGTAGCCCAAGGTGATGCCACTAGTAAAAAGTGGAGCTGAGATTGAAGCCAGGGAATCTGGCTCCAGAGTCCATGCTTATGACCCCTGTATGTCACTATATGGTATGTCTCTGCTTCATGTTGTTTCGCTTTGAATGAGATTTAATAAAATCTGCTTTGAATGAAATTTAATAAAAATGAATGTATAAGGAAGCCTCTTTTCTTTCTTCATGTTTTAAAATAATAAAATATGAGTAAAAATGTTTAAATTGTGGAAGAACAATTCTTATTACAATGATAAATATTTTCACAGGAAAAGTAAGAAATTCACTAACTATTGATAATAGTTCTATTAATATTTTATATAATGTTTATTGACCAAGAGAATCTAAGTCCAACTGACGTTACTTCCAAGAGTCTATAATCTTTACAATTGTATATTGGCTTTAAAAATTATTTAAAAAGGAAACCAGAATAACTTTTTAAGGTAGAATTTAATGAGAACATGATTATGGATGGTTCTGTTTTATTGGGTCAGCTTTTAGATGCTGTATTTTAAGGAAAAACCCAACCAGACTGAGAGAAGGGATTTAGAACTATGTTACCATGTAAGAAAAATCTGAACGACCTGCGTATGCTTAGCCTGGAGAAGAGCATTTTTAAATATATGAAAAGCTGTTATTTAGAAGGATTCACTAAACAAGAGAGTAGAAAAGTGGTTGCCAGGGGTTTGGCGGAGATCACGGAAATAGGTGAACAGGTAAAAGGGTTTAAAATTTTATCTCTAATATTAAGGACTGAGGATCAACTCTTATACACATCTGGTGGGGAGGACTGGTGGGAGGGGAATTCTCCACTGCCCAAGGTCACCCCTGGGGCCAGCCTGCAGCAGCGGCTCTCTGGAGGTCCTGCCTTTTGGGAGCGGAGTCCCGAGGCTGGAAGGAATGTCCCAGACAGGTCGCAGAGGGCACGGCAGGCTGGCCAGGGTCTGGTATGCAGTCGTCACAGGGTCTGGGTCTGGGTCCTGCCTGCTGGACTCCTCATGGGAGAGTTTCGGGGGTGCTTGCGTGGGAGGCCTGGGGCTCTTTCTCATGGGGCCCAGAGACCAGGCATGCTGGCCGTGGCCGGGGCAATGACGCGGGCCAGCTGTGGAGGGCCAGCGCTGGGCTCAGACTGGGCTCAAGCTGCCTCTTGATCCCTGGAGCAGTGTCCGAGGGGGCGGGGGCCCTCAGGGCCAGGGCAAGGGGTGTGGACCCGTGTGGGGGCCCAGACAGTGCTGACATACGGCTGCAAGGTCAGAGAGTAAAGCCTGCTGAAGCCACAGTTTCCCGAGTGCTCCTTACAGGCAGGGACAGGGCTGGTGGTATCTGCGGGGGCACAGCATTGCCTGGGAGACCGGCGGGCCGTGCAGCTGGGCCTGGGCCCTTCCCAAGGACCAGGGGTGGGGGGAGAGCTGGAGGGCACTTGGGAAGGATTCAGGCTCTCGGGCGCCCAGCCCGGGGAGGCACTAGGGTCTGAGCCTGGAGGCCTGGGGCCTCAGTCTGCGCGTGGTGAGCCTATGGGTATGTGTCTGGAGGTGCATGTGCCGTGCGGGCATGCCTCTGCCTCCCCAGTGGGGCCTCAGGCACACGCCACGCTCTCCGGGAACCAGGGAGACAAGGGCACCCCGGAACTCCACTGCCCTCCCAGGCGGCCTCCCCGGAGCCTGGGCGCCTGTGCCGGGCCCACCCCCAGGGGAGGGGGGCCTGACTCTGCTCCTCTGTGCTGGCGCATTGGGGGCTGTGGCACCCTCGGAGGGGCAGAGGGCACTGGCCTGAGTGTCCTCAGCCCAGGGCTGTCCCGGGCCGGCACCTCCCCCGCGCGGAACCCCAGCACTCTACCCTGAACCACCCTGTTCCCCCCTGACAATCGAGCGAGCCCTTTCCAGGGGCCGGTGAGGACCCGAGGCCTCAAGATCCATGGACGTGACACGGCCACACGGCTGGTTGAGCGGTTCCTATTGTGGGTCCCCGAGACAGGGCGTCCTCCCGACCCGCCCCAGTAGCTGGAAGGGGTCGCAAAGTTGTCCACCGCCCCAGTGCAGGCCTGCCCACTCCAAGGGCCCCTAAACTAGAATCCGCGGGTCCCAGGGGCCCCCTCGGGTGGGCGGGCCCGCGAGCTCGCCGAGCTGCCCTGAATGGAGGCCGGGCAGCTCTCACGGACTGCCACGCCCCTGGGCCGGCTCCTGGCCAGGGTCCTGTGCCACCTCCTCCAGCCTGCCGTCAGGGAAAGCCTCGTAGCGGGTGGTGACCAGCCGCGGCAGCTCCCGGCAGTTCTCCTTGCTGTGCCAGATGCCGTAGCCGAAATACACCAAGAGTCCTGCCGGGGCAGTGCGAGCTTGAGCAGCAGGCCCCAGCTCCGCTCGCCCTCCTGGCCGCCACCACCCCCGCTCCGCCCCCAGGAGCAGGACCTGGGCCCCAGCCCAGCCCCCCACTCACCCATCAGCAGCCAGATGGTGAAGCGCAGCCAGGTCAGGTAGCTCAGCTTCAGCATCAGGCAGACGTTGAGGACGATGCTCAGAGCTGGAATCAGGGGCACAAGGGGCATCTGGGGGGGCAAGGGCAGGGCTGGGTCGGCTGCAGGGGCCCACAGGCCCAGGCCCGCTTCTGCAGGCCTCCAAGCCTGTTTCGGCCTCTGGAGGCTCGGGAGCCTGGGGCCCACCTGCAGACATGGGGACGTGCCCGGTGGAGGAGGCAGGGTGGTGGGCTGACGGCGTGTATGGGGGTGGCGGGGTTACCTGGAAGGTGTCCTTCAGCCGTTGCTGCTGGTGGGCACCCAGGACGAGGAGGCTGAGCAGAAACGTGACGCCGCTGCCCAGCAGCAGCAGGAGGAAGCCCCAGGGCGGGAGGTGCAGGACGGAGTGCCCGAGCATCAGCACACAGCCCAGGGCGACGGCGGAGACCACCAGCCCGCAGATGGCCCCACGCACGGCCGCGCCGGGGCGGCCCCTGTCCAGGAAGCCCAGGCGGGGCCTCAGCGCGGGCCGCAGCTGCCCTGGCTCGGGGCCGTGCCCCGCGCCCGCCAGCCCCAGGTGGTCAGAGCAGGAGCTGCACCCCTTGGCCTTCAAGCTGGAGCCGGCCAGGCTGGGCGAGGTGGGCTTAGAGGCCGTCTGGAATCGCAGCGCAAGCACGCTGATGGCCACAAAGGTGTAGGCCAGCAGGGTGCCGATGGACAGGAACTGCACCAGGGCCTCGATGTCCAGCAGCAGCGTCGCCACAGCCGTGAGGGCCCCGAACACCAGGATGCCCAGCAGGGGCACCTGCGTCCGGGGGTGCACGTAGGCAAACGCCTTGAAGAACAGCCCGTCGACGGCCATGGCGTAGATGATGCGCGGCAGGCAGAAGAGGCCGTTGAGCTGGACGGTGGTCATGGCTGTGGCAGAGGGCGAGGGCTGGTCAGTGCTCCCAGCAGCCGGGCACCCCAGAGGCTGTGGCAGGGGCCCCTGGGAGCCTGTGCCTGAGTTTATCTGGGTGTGAGCCTGAGTGCCTGCAAGATGCACGGCGGTCACCTCTTCCAGCCCAGGAATGGGACGCCTCAGCTAGGCTGAGGGCTGCGGGCGGGCAATCTGGTGATGGCTGAGTCCTGTGAACGGGAAGCAGGTGCCCAGGCCGATATCCCACATATAAGGGGGCCAGCGGGTCCCTGCCCACAAGTCTGGGTGGAGTCTAACCATTAGCACCTCCTGCGGACTGAGAGGCCCCTCAGAGCCTGGTAGGCTACAGCCCACGGGGTCGCAAAGAGTCGGACACGACTGAGGGACTTCACCGGGCTACAGCTGGTAAAACTGAAGCCCAGACGGAGATGTGTGTGCTCCCCGCCACCCGCCTCGGGAGACCAGGGCAGGACCCCACTCACCACAGATGGAGCCAGTTGCCACGAGGTAGCCAGCCCAGCCGTAGCCCCGCTGGTAGAAGGCGTCGGCGAGCGCGGAGTTAGGGTTCAGGCTGTGCCAGGGGATCATGAGGGTGAGGACGGCGGAGACCAGGATGTAGGCGGCGGCCGCCAGCCCGAGCGACAGGGCGACGGCCAGGGGCACCGCGCGCTTTGGGTTCCGGGCCTCCTCGCTGGAGGCGGCAATGACGTCGAAGCCCACGAAGGCGTAGAAACAGGTCGCCGTGCCAGACATGATGCCGGAGAAGCCGAAGGGCGCAAAGCCGCCCTCCGCCTCGCCCCAGTTGCTGGGCCGGGCGAGGGTGAAGCCCAGGACAACGATGAAGAGGATGACAACCATGCTGACGGCCGACAGGGCGTGGTTGAGCCAGGAAGAGACGCGGGCCCCGCAGGAGACGAAGGCGGAGGCCAGGAGGATGATGCCGGCAGCCAGCCAGTCTGGACTTCTGGCCAGGAAGGGCACCTGCCAGACGCCCAGGTGGGCCTCGGTGAAGTTGTGGATACGGTGGTGGAACATGGCGTCCAGGTAGCTGCTCCAGGCGCGGGCCACGGCGGCGCCGGCGATGACATACTCCAGCACGAGGTTCCAGCCGACGAGGAAGGCCCACAGCTCGCCCACAGACACGTAGGTGAACAGGTAGGCAGAGCCCGTGCGCGGCACACGGGCCCCGAACTCCGCGTAGCACAGGGCCGCCATCAGGGAGGCCACGGCGGCCACGCCGAAGGACACGGTCACAGCAGGGCCCGTGGTCTCCTTGGCCACGGTGCCCGTGAGCACGTAGAGGCCCGAGCCCACCATGGAGCCCACCCCCAGCAGAGCCAGGTCCAGCGTGGACAGGCAGCGCTGCAGCGACGTCTCCACGGTGCTGTCCTCCAGCGGCTTCTGCCGCTTCAGCTTCTGGCAGAAGCGCGCCAGGCCGGCAGCACAGGGCCGTCCAGGGGCCATCGCGGGCAGAGAGGAGCAGAGCGGAGCCCGGAGCCAGCTGCAGGCACCTACCAGGGCCAGAGGGGAGTGACCGGCTGCCCCGTCTGCAGTGTGATTGCACCCGGGTCCCAAGTGCCCTTAACAGTGGGCTGCCAGAGGGCTGGGCTGGGCTGGGCTGCGCGGAAGGGCCGGCTGCCTCCAGGGCAGGGCAGGGAACCAAGTGGAGCTGAATCTGGGCGCGTTGCGGTGGGGGGCGGGGGGGTAGCCTCGAGGGCGCAGAGAGGCAGCCCCGCGGAGCCAGACTGGCAGCCCAGCCTCTGGACCTGGGAACCCGGAGCCAGGTGGAAACCCGAGGCTTCCCGGGAGCTGGGCCAGGCCTCCAGCACCCGGAACAGGCGCTGGGCGTCTCCCGGGCTGCCACCTGGCCTCAGACGCCAGATCCCCTTCGTCCGACCGCAGGCCCGAACGAGCGGGGGATCCCAGGCTCCTGGCTGCGCCCCGGCCCCGACTCGCCGCCGCCGCCCCTGGAGCCAGCCTCACCGCCCGGTCCTCAGGAACCCGACCCTCCGCCTCCTCCCTGGAGCGCGTGGAGCCCGCCCCGTCTGCCACCCACCTGCCGCCGCCGCCGCCGCCGCCACTCTGCGCGCTCCGCCCGCCCCGCCCGCCGGTGCGGTCCTTCCGCGCGCAGAGCCCGCCCCCACCCCCGGGCGCCTGAGCGAGCCCGCCGCACCTTGCTGACACACAGCCCGGCAGCTCACCCCTTCCTCACCCTGGCTCCAGGGGCGCCCCATCCCTAGGCCTGGTTCACAGACGAGGAAGCCCCGGCCAAGGCCAGCGGGGTGCCCCTGAGCGGGTGCAGTTCTGGGGGCAGAGCACGGGTCTGCAGCCCACCTGCCTTCCTCTGGAGCAGACTCCCTCCTCGATCCCCCCACCCCCAGCGCTGGGGCTCTGGGCCCTCCAGAGTCAGGCCGGCCCTGGTGAGCCGAGGGTGCAGGGCTGGCCGTGTGGCCAGCATGGGCGGCTGGAAGCCACCGCGTACACGGCCGGGAGGGCCTGTGAATTGGCACGAGGCTCTGCTGGCTGGTCTGAGGCTCTGGTTGCACACAGTGTCCCAAGGGAGCAAGCAGTCTGCGGGGCACCGCCTGCAGCCCGCCAGCACCCGGCACCCCCAGGCACCTCCGATGCCAACAGCTGCCGCTTCTAGCCGAGGGCCACCGGTGCCAGGCCAGGAGGACCCTGGGGGACGCCAGGGCAGCCCCCTACTGGTGGCGTCAGGGAGAGGCGTGGCGTCCTGAGTGCCCACACCATGGCCAGGCCCACGCCCCGTCCCGTGAAAGGCGTGTTTGTTCCTGGAACGGAGTGGGGGCTTTGTCCTGCCCCTCCCACGTCTTTGAAAGTGAAAACATGGTGTTCACGCCTTCATGGAAGAGTGGTGACGATCGCTCTGCGCAAAGCCAGGCCAAAACAGGTAGCCACCTCCTCCGGTACTGCTGCTCAGGACCCCGTGAGGCCTGCGGAATGAGGGTTTCAGGGGCCTCTGCAGTCCGTCGGGCTCAGTGGGTTCCTGACGGGATGGTGGGCTCCCGGCAACCCGACTCACCTGGGACACGGCCTCAGCCAGCCCCCTTGCTCCCTTCTGCTATTTGGCTGCTTTTCTTTTTTTTAATGATAATGGTAGCAATTGTTATTTTTATTTACTTTGGGCTGTGCCTTGCAGCGTGGAGATCTTAGTTCTCAGCCACAGACCAAACCTCCAGGCCCCCTGCATTGGGAGCCCAGAGTCTTAACCACTGGACCCCCAGGAAAGCCCCGGGCTGATGATGTCTTAAGGAGCTCCTCAGATGCGCTCCCACTTCCTGCAGGAAACAGGTCCACCTTAACTTGCTCCCACGTGGCCAGAACTGAGCAGGTATTCTTTGTTCGGAAGTGCCTCCACAGAAACGCACAAAGATGCAATTCAAGCCCAGAGGGCGGGGCAGTTTTATCACAGGAGGTCCCGAGGGGCTCTCCTGGTGACGCTGAGAGAGCTGGTGCACGCGCTTCAGAGCACTGGCGTTTTCTGGGCCCAGAGAAGGGCTCTTACCGTGGGCACTGACACTCGGTGGCCAGTCGAGGCCACGCCTGACTGCCACAGTGAACTGTAGCCGGCCAAGGGTACGGCAGGGCCCCTGTGGACAGAGGCGCACCATGAAGATGCAGCAAGAATGCAGCACCAACAAGCAAAGGGGGCAGAGGGCGCTTCCCGACTCAGAGCACAAGGCCAGGACTCCCGCGATGCCAAACCCAGCAAAGCGCCACAGGAGAAGCGCAGCCCAGCATCACCTAGCAACGCCGGCGGGACTCCCTGCAGGGGCACAGGTTCAATCCCCAGGCGGGGAGCTAAGTTCCTGTGGCCAAAAGAAAAAGGAGAAAATAGAGACACAAAGTTGATCCACAAAATACTAGCTCATCAGATCCAGGAATGCATCAAAAAGGAGTACGTGAGATTTATCCCAGGAATGCCAGATTGATTTAAGGTATGGAAACCCATCCATGTAGTACACTGTACTAATAAAGGACAGAACCACATGATCACCTCAAAAAACAAAAGAATGTTCAAGGAACTAGGAATCGAAGGACTGGCCTCAACCTGATGAAGACCATTTATGAAAATCCCTGGGCTCCTGTGTTCACTGGTGAAAGACTGACAGCCCCCTCTTCCTGGCAGGAGCATAAAGATGTCCACTCCCGCCTCTCGTTTTCAGCATCTTACTGGAGGGTCTACTCATGGCAGCTCGGTGAGAAAGTGACATAAAAGGAATCCAGACAGGAAGGAGGAAACCTGTGTGGTCACGGATGACGTGACTCTGTGTACTCGGAAATCCCAAAGGATACACTCACACGTAAAGGTGGAGGTGAGGTCGCTCAGTCGTGTCTGACTCTTTGCGACCCCATGGACCGTAGCCCACCAGGCTCCTCAGTCCATGGGATTTTTCAGGCAAGAGTACTGGAGTAGTGGCTTGCCATTTCCTTCTCCAGATACACATAAATATTAGAACTAATGAGCAAGTTCAGTAAAAGGACGGGACAGAAGATGTCTGTTAAAAAAAATCAATTGCATTACTACACACTAGCAATGAGCTATCCAGAAATGAAATTAAGAAAACAATTCTACTTACATAGCACCAGAAAGAATACATTTATTTACAAACATGCTCAGAATAAATTTAACAGAAGAAATGCAANGGAGTACGTGAGATTTATCCCAGGAATGCCAGATTGATTTAAGGTATGGAAACCCATCCATGTAGTACACTGTACTAATAAAGGACAGAACCACATGATCACCTCAAAAAACAAAAGAATGTTCAAGGAACTAGGAATCGAAGCACTGGCCTCAACCTGATGAAGACCATTTATGAAAATCCCTGGGCTCCTGTGTTCACTGGTGAAAGACTGACAGCCCCCTCTTCCTGGCAGGAGCATAAAGATGTCCACTCCTGCCTCTCGTTTTCAGCATCTTACTGGAGGGTCTACTCATGGCAGCTCGGTGAGAAAGTGACATAAAAGGAATCCAGACAGGAAGGAGGAAACCTGTGTGGTCACGGATGACGTGACTCTGTGTACTCGGAAATCCCAAAGGATACACTCACACGTAAAGGTGGAGGTGAGGTCGCTCAGTCGTGTCTGACTCTTTGCGACCCCATGGACCGTAGCCCACCAGGCTCCTCAGTCCATGGGATTTTTCAGGCAAGAGTACTGGAGTAGTGGCTTGCCATTTCCTTCTCCAGATACACATAAATATTAGAACTAATGAGCAAGTTCAGTAAAAGGACGGGACAGAAGATGTCTGTTAAAAAAAATCAATTGCATTACTACACACTAGCAATGAGCTATCCAGAAATGAAATTAAGAAAACAATTCTACTTACATAGCACCAGAAAGAATACATTTATTTACAAACATGCTCAGAATAAATTTAACAGAAGAAATGCAAGACTTACACGTGGAAATCTAGTAAACATCAGTGAAGTGAAGACCTAAGTAAGGGGAAGGACAGCAGCCCATGCTCATGGGCTTAGCGTGCTCAAGATGGCTGCACTCCCCAGACTGGCCTGTAGATGCAGTGGGATCCCTAGGCAGGGCCCAGCTGCCTGTTGCGCAGAAACCACCAAAGCGGTCCTCAAATTCACACGGAGATGCAGGGGCCCAGAACAGCCAACACAGTGTTGAACAAGGACAGAGTCTGAGGACTCATGGTTCCGTTATTTCTAAACTAAATATAACGCTACCTCATCAGGACTGTGTTACTGAAATCAGGATAGACATGTTCTTTAAGTTATCCACTGATCTCTTTACTAGCTCCACATGTTTTCCAAAACGTCATCTAGTTGTAACCATACAGTATGTAACCTTTTCAGATTGGCTTGTTTCACTTGGTAATACGTGTTTAAAGGTCTTGTGTCTTTCTTTGGGGGGGTGCCTAACGTCTTTTCGTGGCTTGATCGCCCGTTTCTTTGAAGTGCTGCGCTGCATTCCTTGTCTGGATGTACAACAGTTTGTCCGTTCACCTACTGAAGAACATTTTGGTTGCTTCCAGGTTTTGATAAGTGTGAATAAAGCTGCTGTAAACATCCGCGTGCAGGTTTTTCAGCGGACGTTAAGTTTTCAGCTCTTTTGGGTAAATATCAAGGAGTGTGATTGCTCAATCATGAGATGAGAGCACGTTTAGTTTTATGAAGAATCGCGAGACTGTCTTCCAGCGCGGCCATTCTCTCTGTGTCCCCGGCGGGAGCGCCTGGACCCCACACCGCCACCAGCACGTGGTGGTAAAAGCACCTCGGGTTTCGGCTGGCTGTCCTAGTAAGCGTGTCATGGTTCAGATGATGAAGAATCTGCCCGCGAGGCAGGAGACGCGGGTTCCATCCCTGGGTTGGGAAGATGCCCTGGAGAAGGGAAAGGCTCCCCGGTCCAACACTCTTGCCTGGAGAGTTCCGTGGACAGAGGAGCCTGGCGGGCTGCAGCCCAGGGGCCGATTAACACGCACACAGTAAGTGCTCGCGGCGCCTCCCTGCTGGTTTAACTCGCAGCTCCTTCGGGACAGATGATGTAGAGCACCTTGATGTTATTTGTCATCTGTGTATCTTCTTTGCTGAGGTGTCTGTTCAGACCTGTTGCCCATTTTAAGTTGGGTTGTTGGTGTTCTTATTGCTGCGTTTTAAGGGTTCTTTGTATATTTTGGGCAACAGTCCTTTACGTCTCTTGCAGATACTTCCTCCTAGTCTGTGGCTTGTCTTCTCATTCTCCTGATGGCCAGTCGACTTTTGACAAGGGTGCCAGAACGACTCAATGGGGCAAAGAATAGTCTGGAACAACTGGATATCCTCACGTAGATAAATGAAGTTGAACCTGTATCTCACACAGGATACGAAACTTAACGCAAAATGGACCCAAGACCTAAATGTAATGCGAAACACGCTCTGTTAAATTTTTCTGAAGTGGAGCGCTGAAGGTGCTGGATGACGACTCTGCGATCAAGAGACCATGATGGAGTGGAGAGAGATGTCTGATCCTCACGGGTCCCGGAGGAGGCACTCAGCACACTGCCAGGCCGCACCAGGCAGCTGAGGCACACTGTGGGCAGAGAGCATGGCAGGACCTGCGTGATGCTTTTACTGGGGTCTGCAGGTGGAGGGTGGTGCAAGTGGTTAAAAAAGAAAGAAAGAAAGAAAAACCCGCTTGTCACGCAGGAGGCATGAGACAGGGGTTTGATCCCTAGGTCAGAAAGATCCCCTGGAAGAGGGCATGGCAATCCATTCGCGTATTCTTCCCTGGAGAATCTCATGGACAGAGGAGCCTGGCGGGCTACAGTCCGTGGGGTCGCAGAGTCGGACACGACTGAAGTAAGTTAGCATGTGGGTGGAGGGCTTTGGGCTTTCCAGGCTGGGTCTGGATTGATCGGTCCAAAGCAGAAAGAGTGGGGCTTTGGCAGGCTTAACTGAGGATCGCACGGGATGGGGGGGTCTGTTCCTGGGAGGTGGGAGAGAATGCTTATCAGGAGGAGTTCTTATCAGAAATTCAGATTACTCAGCTGTGAGTCTGTTATCTGGGGCATGCCCTCTTGGGATGGGCTGATATCTGTCCAAGACCCCTGCAGGCTGCATGACCCTACAAAACGGAGGCACGAGACGACAGGGTTATAAATGCTCAACAAACTTTTACAGGATAACAGATGAGTAACTCCTCATGAATGTGGATTAGGCGGTGATTTTATACAGACTGGCCCCTGAAGGAGGTATAGGAAGACGCTGAAGGAAGAGAGCCCAGTATAGTTTCTTAACATGACCGGATTAACTGGAACCTGAGGAATGACAGTGTTCACACTGTTGACCCTCAGGATCCAATCAACCAGGGTCAGGACTTTCTCCACCTTTGCCAGCATTCTGTGCTGAATTCCTCTCAAGCCCCTCTGTGACTACTGCTGTACACTTGGCTTACGCCTGCCTCGATTTTGCTGGCGGGAGAGACGCCGCTCCGGGAGGTAGCCGCGGAGCTGTCGTCACTTGCTGCAAGTAACAGGGCCTTCCCTCCCTAGCTCTTTGACTTGGGTATATCTTTTGGTCAGACACCCACCAAGGGGCCACCTGATGTGAACAGCCAACTCACTGGAAAAGACTCTGATGCTGGGAAAGATTGAAGGCAGAAGGAGAAGAGGGTGATGGGGAATGAGCTGGTTGGATGGCATCACCGACTCAATGGACATGAACTTGGGCAAACTCTAGGACCTGGAGAGGGGCGGGGAGGCCTGGCGTGCTGCGGGCCCGGGGTCAGACACAGCTTGGTAACTGAACAGTATGGAGTCTTCAGGGAGCAGTTTCCCCAATGTGACACCAAAAGTTCAAGCAATCTAAGAAAAACGTAGACGAGTTGAAATTCGTCAGAGTTAAAAACTTTTGTGTTCACAGGATATCATCAAAAAGAAAGGAAAAAATCTAAATAGAAAAAGATAAATAAACAAACGCTATCAAGAAAGTGGAGAGGGCATTCTTCGGCAGCCCGGTCATTAGGACCTGGTGCTTTCACCGTGTGGTCGGGGCTCGACCCTGTAAGTGGGCAGCACGGCCCCCCAAAAAAGTGAGAAGATAGAAATCCGCAAAATGGGAAAGAGTTTTGCAAATCCTATATCCGATAAGCAGATTGTATCCAGAATATGTAACGAACTTTCACAACTCAACAACTCAATTAAAAAGCATGTAAAGAATCTGAATAGACATTTCCTTCTTTTTTGTTTCAAATTTATTTGGCTGCTCTGGGTCTTTGCTGTGACCCGAGGGATTTGCACTGTGGCTTGCCGGGTCTTTACTTGGGGGCGTGTGGACTTTCAGTCGCAGCCTGTGAGATCTAGTTCCCTGATCCGGGGTCCAACCTGCGCCCCCTGCATCGTGAGCACCGAGTCTTAACCACTGGGCCACCAGGAAAGCCCCAAAACATTCCTTCAAAGAAGATATGCAGATGTCCCACAAGCATGTGGAAACGCTCTTAACATCATTTGTTATCAGGGAAAGGCAAACCACAGTGCGCGGTGCCCCTCGGACGGCTGCCCTCGGAAGTCAGGTGACAGTACTGAAGAGCATGCGGGGCGACCGGGCCCCGCGGGCACTGCTGGCGGGAACGGTAAGCTGGCACAGACGCTCTGGAAAACCACTGGGCGATTCCTTACAATGCTAAACATGAAGTTACTGTGTTGTAGCCACGTGTTCCGGGAAACAAACTGACTCAGATAGACAATGCAGAGTGGAGTGCAGTTTATTACACCGGCGGGCCCGGGGCAGAGTCTCCAAGGACCCCGACCAGTTTTTGTGAAAACCTTATATACCCTAAAGTGTACGTGCCCAAACCCACCTCCCCAAATTCCCTGAAACTAGTCTGAACAAAGGAAAAGATACAATCAAACTTAGCCCATGATTCAAATCCCTTAAGCCTAGGTAGTTAACAGTGGACAATTCTCAATAGGCCTGTGGTCATACCCCAGTAAGCAGAATAGAATGTATGACTCTATTCAGTTACACAGATAATTAGGGCATTCTTTTAGGTGGAGAGTCTAGGTACGAGCCCTGGGGCTATGCATTCGGTGTGGGGCGGGGGCGGGTCTGGTTTTCCAGTTGGTATGTCATTTCCATAGATTCTGGGCATATAGTTCAAAGTCCACAGTCCGGCCCAAGATGGAGTCCTGCTTTCAAGATGGAAGCCTGTTCTGTTTCCTCCTTCAATTGTATGATCCAGACATAGCTCAGTTGGTAAAGAATCCGCCTGCAATGCACGCAACCCCCGTTTGATCCCCGTTTGATCGGGAAGATCTGCTGGAGAAGGGATAGGCTACCCACCCCAGTATTCTTGGGCTTCCCTGGTGGCTCAGCTGGTAAAGAATCCGCCTGCAATGCAGGAGACCTGGGGTTGATCCCTGGGTTGGGAAGGTCCCCTGGAGAAGCGAAAGGCTACCCACTCCAGTATCCTGGCCTGGAGAATGATATGGACTGTATAGTTCATGGGGTCGCAGAGTGGGACACAGCTGTGCGACTTTCACTGTCACTGAGACATCCTGCTCCTACATGTATACCCAAGAAACGAAAACATGGATCCATGCAAAGACTTGCAGGTAAGTTTTCATAGAAGCATTACTCAGAAGTGCCCCAAAGCAGAAGCAGTACAAACATCCAACTGAGGACGGATCAGTAAGATATGAAATATCCCTACAATGGAATATGACTTTTCTATAAGGACTAAGTAATTGGTGGGACTTCCACAGTGGCCCATGCTCCCGGTTCAGGGGGTGTGGGTTCAATCCCTGGCTGGGAAACCAGAATCATGTGTGCTGTGAGGTGTGGCCAAAAGAAAGAAGTGGGGATACCACACAGATAAATCTTGAAAGCATTATGCTACGTGAAAAAAACCAGTTACAAAAGACCACATGTTGTATCATTTTATTTGTATGACTAGGCAAATGCATAGAGAGGGAGAGTAGATTAATGGTTTCCGTGGGGGTTTGGGGGTAGGGGGTGGGAAGTGACTGCTTCCCAGGTACAGCGTTTCTTTTTGGGGTGATTAAAATGTTCTGAAATTAGATAGTGGTGATGGTTGCACAGTTCTGTGGATTTAAAAAAAAATGGAACTGTTCATTTTAAGCTGGGGAATATTATTTGTTCATTCACTAAGTTGTGTCTGACTCTTTGCAACCCCATGGACTGCAGCACGCCAGGCCTCCCTGTCCTTCACCAACTCCCGGAGTTTGCTCAAACTCATCTCCATTGATTTGGTGATGCCATCCAGACATCTCATCCTCTGTAGTCCCCTTCTCCTCCTGCCCCTAATCCCTCCCAGCATCAGAGTCTCTTCCAGTGAGTCAACTCTTCGCATGAGGTGGCCAAAGTATTGGAGTTTCAGCTTTAGCATCATTCCTTCCAAAGAACACCCAGGACTGATCTTCAGAATGGACTGGTTGGATCTCCTTGCAGTCCAGGGACTCTCAAGAGTCTTCTCCAACACCACAGTTCAAAAGCATCAATTCTTCGGCCCTCAGCTTTCTTCACAGTCCAACTCTCACATCCATACATGACCACAGGAAAAACCATAGCCTTGACTAGACAGACCTTTGTTGGCAAAGTAATGTCTCTGCTCTTGAACATG
This sequence comes from Oreotragus oreotragus, assembly GCA_006410675.1. Taxonomy (NCBI): domain Eukaryota; kingdom Metazoa; phylum Chordata; class Mammalia; order Artiodactyla; family Bovidae; genus Oreotragus; species Oreotragus oreotragus. The sequence goes on from SJYX01020351.1 coordinate 42,175, forward strand.
CTATCTAGGTTGGTCATAACTTTCCTTCCAAGGAGTAAGCATCTTTTAATTGTATGGCTGCAATCAACACCTGGCTTATAATTTATGCCTATAGATTATTATATATAATTTATATTTACTTACATTTGCTTAACTCCCTTTTGGACCTGCCTTCCCTGGGTCAGGAAGATCCCCTGGAGAAGGAAATGGCAACCCACTCCAGTATTCTTGCCCAAAGAATCCTATGGATGGAGGAGCTTGGTAGGCTACAGTCCATGGGGTCGCAAAGAGTCGGACACGACTGAGTGACTTCACTTTCTTTCTCAAAGATTTCAGCTCATTCCGGTTGTGCTTAAAAGAGCCGAGAAAGTGCTCTTTTCTTCTGTGGGGTAAACACAGATTCTCCCATGGACCAGCAGCAGGAACTGGGGATTTGGGGAGAGCGGTGAACTGAGGGTATCCAGGCCCCCTTCCAGGAACCCGGAAAATTCCATGTGTCCTTTGGCCAAGGTCTGTGGGTGGGGTAGTTCTCTGGCCTCGTGCAATCACCACCTGTGAGGTCTCCTGTCCCACCTTCCCAGTAAAAAATGGCCAAGCTAACCCACCTCGGCTGCCAGCATATACCCGCCCCCACTGGTAGGTACCCAGGCCCCGTGGCCTGGCCACCGTCAGCCCTTCTTCATTGCAACTTTCCGACGTCCCTGTCACCCTGCTTTGATCCTTGGGAAACTCGGGATACTTGGAGACTCGTGCGTAAGTCCTGGCCCCGAAGGCGTAAGTGCCCTCACCAGCTTCGCGGCACCGCCTCCTGGGAGCCTGTCACGTGGTTGACAGCACGTGCCACCCCCCAACAGGCTGCCAACGGAAGAGCGTTTCCACGTGTCTGCCAGGCCCGCAAACCCCCGGCAGGGACCAGCCCTGCTGCTTCTCGCGCCCCGCGCAGCTCCGCAGTTTACAGATGAACCAGCGGGGCCTCTAGCGCCCGCCGTCTCCGCCCTCCGCCGTGGCCCAGGAGGCGTCCGCACGCAGCTTCCTGCCGACGCAGAACAAGACCTGGTCGCCGCTTCCCGCCCAAAGTGAGGACCAATGAAAAGCGAGTTCGCCCGGGAGAACTGGCCAATCACCATTGCTGTCCTGGCTGGGGTCTGGTCTGGCCCCCAGAGCGGTCGGAGCCAATGGCCATCCTGCGGCCGGCGGCCGGCGAGCCAATCAGGACACGCAGTGCGGGGAAGCGCGTCGGCAGTTGGGCGCGTGGCGTCGGACTGAGAAGGGGTTGGAGAGGCTTGTGGCCCGGGGGTGACCACCATGGTAGGGGCCGGAGGGGCCGGGGGCCGGGCCTGGTGGGACAGTGGGCCTGGGAGACGGGCCTAGTCTGGCTGAGGGGCCGGGGGAACAGGACTGGAGGGCGGCGGGGCCGGGGGCCGGGCCTGGAGCGGCTGAGGGGCCTGAGGACAGGCCTGGACGGGAGGCGGGGCTGCGAGACGGGCCTGGACCGGCTGAGGGCCCGGGGGACGC
>SJYX01020351.1:46324-78511 GCA_006410675.1 Oreotragus oreotragus
GGCCTGGACCGGCTGAGGGCCCGGGGGACGGGCCTGGACGGGTGGCGGGGCCGGGGGCCGGGCCTGGAGCGGCTGAGGGGCCTGGGCAACAGGACTGGAGGGCGGCGGGGCAGGAGGGCCGGGCCTGGACGCGCGGCGGGGCCGGGAGACAGGCTCAGGTGGCGGGATGGTGTCTGGAGCGTGCCGGTCAGGGGCGGGCGCGCGGCTACCTTCGCAGGTGCATAAATGGCTCCCAGCCTCGCGCGTCCAGACTCGTGCGTCTCGAAGCCAAAGCCAGGGGCCTGTGCCTGAGCGCTCTTACTGGCCTGTGTGTGAGCTCAGGAGGGCCGTTAGGGAAACGGGCCTTGAGATACTGAGTGGCAGGAAGCCGTGTATGCTGAAAAGAAGTGGCCCCCTCAATTAAATAGGGTTGTGAGGTGTTCTGTTCATTTCTTTTTTTTTTGCCACTTTCAAAGCAACTTTTATTTTTAAAACTTGCAGTACATCTGTGTAATTGCTCCATTAACAACCATGTTGTTGTCGTTCAGTTGCTAAGCTGTGACCCATGGACTGCAGCCTACCAGGCTCACCTGCCTGTGGGGTTTTCCAGGCAAGAATATTGGAGTGGGTTGCCATTTCCTTCTCCTGTTTTGTTCATTTAAAGCAAACCAAGCAAACAGGAATAGTGCTTCTATTCCCCTTTTCTCGTGTTTGGTTTTTTCAGTGTTCAAACAGCCCGGCTCCCTTCGTGTGCAAAGACCTGCCTCCTTGTTTACCAGCCGTTGCCTAGGATTGTAGGGGTGGCTGTGTGTCTTGAGCCTGTTCTGAATTGCTGGATGTTTGGGTATTTTCCAGTCTTTTACGCGTGGAGTTGCGGGGAGGAATCTGTGCCTGCAGTGTTTCTCACTGGTGTATGTGGGGCCCCAGAAGTGAATGAGACATAGTTTCAGATTCCCTTTCATCACCAACACATATACGAGAATTCCTGTTTTCCCGAAGCAGGGTTAGGCTTCTGCCTTCGATTTGCTCATTTTTATGTTCTCAAGTCATAGGTTTCTAGTTAATTGTTGAGTTATTAATGACATTAATAATTTGCACACCAGTGGAAGGCAACCAGCACCTCTGACACAGTCACCTGTGGAGAGAGGCTGGAATGATCCCTGACAGGGCTTTACCTGGCCCAGTTCACATCTGCCTTCCTCCCGATTAACTGAGATTGATGTCATCCTCCTCTTCTCATCCCTGTGGTAGCTTTCAAACTGAACCAAGTTCGTAACTGGGTTAATAACCCACACTAATCTGTGCACTCTCCCTTTGCAGCACTTGGTTTTGAGGTTTCTCTTCTTGGTTATTGAACACTATAACATCTAGCTGCTCAAAAACATTTATTTCTAGCACTGAATTATTCCAAGTATAAAAGAAAGGTATCCTCTGTTACCTGACGGGTAAAAGGATGCTTCAGGATTAGGAGTTTGTGCATTAAGTTCGGTTATTTTTAGCAAAGGCTTTGTCTTGAATAAGAAAAATACAGTGGTTAACATTTTTGGAAGAGCTATTCAGCCATTGTTTGTTGGTGTAACAGGGTTTTCTCAAGTTGAAATGTCAAGTTCACAGTACTTAGTTTAACCAACAAAATCTGGAAACGTGTGGTGATGGGGAGGTGGTGGTGAGTCGGTGTGATGTAACCTGACATAAATTGCACTGAAGTCCGATGAAGCGTCAGCCATTGCAGATGCCTTCCCTTTGTGTTAGAAGGGTTTATGTCTCAAGATGAATTTAATGGGAATTACAGCAGCAGAAATGTTTGTAAAATCCTATTTTCTGCATCCTAGAGGCTCATCACAAAGTTGAGTACCTTCTGGAGAACCTGCCTGGCCTCAGAGAGTAATCTGTTTCTGGTTCAGCATTGCAGTTTGATTGGAATCAGAAAGAACTAGAAAATCAGCTAGGATTTGGCCCCTTTTCTTTCACTTACTAAGGACAAGACCAGAAGCTGAATTTCTAGCCTTCCTGACCTTCACTCTTAAGAGCTTGGAATTTAAAAACCTGGGGTATAATCATGATTGGTGGGAAAATAATACATGTGTTTAAAATTATCTGTCTCATGATATGGCCATTTTGATGGCCCATTTTCTCTTCACTTGGGCTATCTTTTTTTTTCAACCTGGCTGCGCTGCTTTCAGGCTCCAGCTCCCTAACCAGGGACTGAACCTGTGCCCCTGCAGTGGCGGCCTGGAGTCCTAGCCACTGGGTGGCCAGAATTCCCCAGATTATCTCCTTTTGAACGAGCTTTACTCGCGTGTGTAAGAATTTTGTCCATCTCGTCTGTATCAGTAGTGAAATCCTCTTTTTCCTTCCTGATACTGGTAATCAGTCTTGTCTTTTTCTGGATAAACTTGGCCAGGGGCTCATCAGTTTGGTTGTTCAGCTCCAACCAGGTGCTGGTTTCATTGACTCTTCTCTGGGTTTTTTTTCTCCTCTTTTCTGTTCAGTTTCTTTTCTTATACTTGCTTTTTATTGCCCTTTTTTTTTTTTTTTGCTTTTTATCTTATATTGCTCGTCATACTTGCTTTTTTTGTCTGCACACCTTGGATATTTGCTGCTCCTCTAGTTGATCACAGTAGGAGCTTGCGTGCGTGCTAAGTCGCCTCAGGCGTGTCTGACTGTGTGACCCCGTGGGCTGCAGCCCGCCAGGCCCCTCTGTCCATGCGACTCTCCGGGCAGGAACACGGGTGGCTGCTGTGCCCTCCTCGGGGGCCTTTGCAAGCCAGGCACGGGATCTGAGTCTCCTGTGTCTCCTGCATTGGCCAGGCGGGTTCTTTGCCACTCGCACCAGCTAGGAAGCCCCAGAAGCGTTTGTAAGGCAGGAAAAATTTTCCTCTCTGGGTTCTTCTGGTTGGTCTAACGATCAGGTTGACAGAAAACCGATTAACATGAGGAAACCAAGTCTCACTTTATGTATATGGAAGTCCTGTCAGCGTGGGGTCTGTGGAGTGACAAAAGCAGACTCTTCACACATCTTTTCAGACAAAGAACCAGTTATTGATGAAGATTTGCAGAAAGAGCAGGGTTTTTGCTGGGGGTCGCAAGATAGTGAAGCAGCAACAGAGTTTGCTTCTGCAGCTTTCTCGGCCTTAACTCCCGTCTCCAGGGGCCACAGCACCCTCCGTCCCCCGAGGGTAGCTTTGCACCTGCTTTCAGGGGACAAAGGAGGGTCAGAGTTTGCTGCTTCTACCCTCTGGTTCTCAAGGAATGTTAATTAGAAGTAATTAGTATGCCTCCAGCATATTTTGGGGTGGCCTGCCCTGAGCTCCGTCAGGTTTTTTCTGTTTTAAATATTTATTCATTGACTGCACTGGTCTTAGTTGTGGCACTTGGGGTCTTGAGTTGCAGCACGTGGGATACAGTGCCTTAACCAGGGGTTGAACCTGGGACCCCTGCTTTTACAGGGCGGAGTTTTAGCCACTGGGCCACCAGGGAAATCCCTCCATCAGATTTCACAGGTACACAAGCACACACGCGCACGCACGCATGCACACTCTTCCCTGGTGCTCAGTGGTACACGCGCACACACAAACACAAACTCTCTCTCTCTCTCCCTCTCTCCCTCTCCCTCCCCCTACCCTGGTGCTCAGTGGTAAAGAATCTGCCTGCTAGTGCAGGAGGTGCCGAAGATGTGGGTTCAATTCCTGGGTTGGGAAGACCTGCTGAAGGAGGGAACGGCACCCCACTCCAGTGTTCTTGCCTGGAGAACCCCATGGACAGGGGAGCCTGGTGGGCTGCAGTCCCTGGGGTCGCAGAGTTGGGCGCAGCTGAGCACATGTGCACAGAGATGCGACACGCGCGCTTCCCTCTGAGCGCCGCTCTAGGTGCTGCCCACAAACGTTCCATGCTATGTTTTCATTTTTATTCCTTTCAAAATACTTTTTCATTTTCCTTGTTATCCATTCCCAAATATTTGGGGGTTTCCCAGACATTTTTGTGTTACTTGATTTATAATTTAATACTAGTTTCAGAAAATATATTTTATATTACTTGAATTTTTAAAAATTAAGACCTTTATTAAGAAGTTTCATGTTTGGGAGTTCGTGTAAAAAAATAAATAAATACAAAAAAAATAAATCTAAAAAAAAGAAGTGCCTGGGGACTTCCTTGGCAGTCCAGTAATTAGGACTTCATGCTTCTAATGCAGGAGGCATGAGTTCGATCCCTGGTTAGGGAACAAAGATCCCAGATGCCACTGGCACGGCCGAAAACAAAAGGTGCTTGCAGTGTGTTGAGGTTTTGAAAATACCAAACTGCAAGCTTTCTTTTTCTTTAACACGCACTGATTTAGCTGCATGAGGCCTCAGTTGCAGCCTGAGTGACCTTTGACCTTCACTGGGGCTTGTCGGATCTTTTAGTTTGGCATGCAAGAACTTTATTTGCAAGTGTGTAATTTGACAAGGTTTAATATCAATATTAACATGTTCATCACCCATGAAACCACCACCCCAATCAAGATAACATATCCATCACCCCCCGGTTACCTGGTGAAGAAGTGAAGTCGCTCAGTCCTGTCCATGGACTGTAGCTTACCAGGGTCCTCCATCCATGGCATTTTCCAGGCAAAAAAATACTGGAATGGGTTGCTATGCCTGCCTCCAGGGGATCTTCCCAATCCAGGGATTGAACCTGGGTCTCAGCATTGCATGCAGACTCCTTACCCTCTGAACCACCAGGGAAGTTACCTGGTACCCCTTTGTAAATCCCCACTTCGGCCTCACTCCCTCTGCCTCCCCTGCTTAACAACACCTCTGTGTTTTCTAGGATTTTATATAACGATTTTTGGTTTGTTGAGTTAATTTGTTATTGTTGTTTGGATTCTTTCTCTCATTATTGTGAGATTTACCCGTGTTGTTGCAACATAGCTCCTTTTTATTGCCGAGTATTTGTGTGTATGTGAAATACCCATGACAGCAGCTCCCATTTTTACCATTTTACCTGTTGAGCACAGATGCCCGCGGCACAGCCGCTGCTCCCAGAGCTGGTCACCGTCACAGACCTTAGTGCGTGATCTGCTGGGACGTTTTCGTTGTTTTATTTTTTATATAGTCTTTAAAGGTTACTCTCCATTTATAGTTACTAAAATATGCAGTCTGTTTTTAATCACATCCAGTATTTTTTATTTCAGATTCTTTTTTATAATTGGCAATTTGATTTAGGTCTTTTTTTATACATCAAATGTGTTTCTCCTTATGCTCATTTTTCCTGTACCTTCCTGAGGCATATAATTCTACTAATTGTCATTTAATCTGCTAATCATCTGTCATTTCTGGGTCTTTTTTTTTTTTAAGTTTTTATTTTGTTTTGGGGTGTACCTGATTTACAGCATCGGGCTAGTTTAGGTGGACAGCAGAGGGACTCAGCCACACACACACGTGTCTCCACTCACCCCCAGACTCCCCTCCCATCTGGCTGCCACCTGACACTGAGCAGAGTCCTCTCTGCTGTGCAGCAGTTCCTTCTTGCTGCTAAGTCACTTCAGCTGTGTCTGATTGTGTGACTCCATGAATGGCAGCCCACCAGGCTCCCCCGTCCCTGGGATTCTCCAGGCAAGAACACTGGAGTGGGTTGCCATTTCCTTCTCCAGTGCATGAACGTGAAAAGTGAAAGGGAAGTCGCTCAGTTGTGTCCGACCCTCAGCGACCCCGGGGCCTGCAGCCCACCAGGCCCTCCGTCCGTGGGGCTTTCCAGGCACGAGGACTGGAGCGGGGTGCCACTGCCTTCTCCGAGTTCCTTGTTACCCGTGTTCAGTACAGCAGTGGATAGCAGGCATTATGAGTTGTACATTATCGGATGTTAGATTGTTTTGGATTTTCTTTTAGCTGTTTCTTGGCTTTCTGTTGGGATGCTATAAATATACCTGGGAAGAGTTTGATCCTTCTGCGTCCTGCTCTTAAGCTTTCTTGGGTGGGTTCAGGGCAGTCTTCAGGGGCAGCCTCACTCGGCCCCACTGCTGAGGACCACCCCCCCACCCCCAGAGCTCTCTGCCTTAGGACGTCTTCCTGCCACAGCAGGTGTGGGCTCAGCCACTCCCTCCCTGTGCCGAGGAGCCACAGTGAGGGCCTGGGGCCTCCCTGCTGCCCCAGGCCCCCTCGGCACAGCTCTCTCTCCTCCAGCACCAGACTTTGCAGCCACCTTGGCCTCTCAACACAGGGCTCCCCCACTCAACCCTGGGTGATCCCGGGGCTTTGCTTCGGTCTCCGCTCTCAGCTGCAGCCTGGACGTGCTGGGACCTCGGCCAGGCTTGCCTTGTTCCCTGTGCGGAGGACTCACTGTTCTGTGCTGCCTGTCGTCTGATGACTAAAAAGTGTTATTTCATACATTGTGTCTGGTTTTTGGAGCCACTGCTTACATCAGGTTGGTAAATCCAGCCTTGGGTGGAAGCAGACTGGCTCGATGCTGATTTTGTATAGCTTTTTGCTGCTTTTTACTGAGTGTTGGGACGACGTTTATAACGACTGTATTCCTCTTCACAGTTCTGGTCTGTCTCCATGCTGGACAGGCAGGTGCTCAGACAGAAAATGACTTCCTCCTTTTGCATTCCAGTCCCCTGTGATGAAAAGGACATCTTTTTTTGGGTGTTAGTTCTAGAAGGTCTTGTAGGTCTTCATAGAACCATTCAACTTCAGCTTCTCTGGCATTAGTGATTAGGGCATACACTGGGATTACCGGGATATTGAATGGTTTGCTTTGGAAACGAACAGAGATCATTCTGTCATTTTTGAGATTGCATCCAGGTACTGCATTTTGGAATCTTTGTTGACTATGAGGGCTGCTCCATTTCTTCTAAGGGATTTTTGCCCACAGTAGTAGATACAGTAGTCATCTGAATTAAACTTGCCCATTCCCGTTCATTTTAGTTCACTGACTCCTAAAATGTCGATGTTCCATCTTACTGATCCTGTTTTGACCACTTCCAGTTGCGTTGATTCGTGGACCTAACACTCCAGGCTCCTCGGCCACGTTGTTCTTACATCGTCAGACTCCTTTCACCACCAGGCTCGTCCACAACTGGGCGTTGTTTCCGCTTTGGCTCAGCCTTTACATTCACTCTGGAGCTATTTCTCCACTCTTCTCCACTAGCATGTTGGGCCCTATCAACCTGGGAAGCTGGTGGGACAAAGTCTGACAAAACCCTAAGAAACCAAAAGATATTAGAACTATTAATTTAAGAAGTCAGGTACATATGCGTGCCGCGCGGAGACCACTGCCATGTCCCCGGCCTCAATCTGCTCTGCTTCCAGCGCGAGTGCATCTCCATCCACGTGGGGCAGGCGGGCGTCCAGATCGGCAACGCCTGCTGGGAGCTGTACTGCCTGGAGCATGGCATTCAGCCCGACGGCCAGATGCCCAGCGACAAGACCATCGGCGGCGGCGATGACTCCTTCAACACATTCTTCAGCGAGACCGGGGCCGGCAAGCACGTGCCCAGGGCCGTGTTCGTGGACCTGGAGCCCACCGTGGTCGGTAGGTACCATCCCGCTTGGCAAGGGATGCCCAGAACCTTCATCGGGTGCCTCCAGTCAGAAGCCTGAGGTAGTTTCCGAGGTGAACGGCCACCCGGGAGACGCCAGACAGCCACCCCAGAGCCCGGGAGACCCAGGCCACAGGGGAGGCCCCGGGCAGTCAGGCTGGCATCCGACCAGGGTGGCAGGACCGTCCCAGTGACGCCCGGGGTGGAGCGGCGGGTGTGGGCGAGAGGCACACACAGAGCCGCTTGGGTGCTCCTGTCCTTGGGGAACCGGCCACGCTGGGGCTTGTTCCGGGTTGTGGGACCCTCCCGGAGCCAAAAATGGCAGGTGGGCCGCCAAGTGTGTCTCGGAGACTCTCTTGGGAGACCTGACCCCCGACCTGGCAGGAGCGGCACGGGCCTGCAGACGGGTGGGTCCCGGAGCCGGCCACGGGGGTGAAATCGGCATCCTCCAAGCCCGGCCGCTGTCCCCCCGCAGACGAGGTGCGCACGGGGACCTACAGGCAGCTCTTCCACCCGGAGCAGCTGATCTCCGGGAAGGAAGACGCAGCCAACAACTACGCCCGTGGCCACTACACCATCGGCAAGGAGATCGTCGACCTGGTCCTGGACCGCATCCGCAAACTGGTGAGGGGGCCCCGGGGGGCTCCCGGCCGGGAGGGCAGGCCCGGGCTCCCGGCGGCGCATGCGGCCCGGCTCACGCCTCTCCCTCCCGCAGGCGGACCTGTGCACGGGGCTGCAGGGCTTCCTCATCTTCCACAGCTTCGGGGGCGGCACCGGCTCGGGCTTCGCGTCGCTGCTCATGGAGCGGCTCTCGGTGGACTACGGCAAGAAGTCCAAGCTGGAGTTCGCCATCTATCCGGCGCCCCAGGTCTCCACGGCCGTGGTGGAGCCCTACAACTCCATCCTGACCACGCACACGACCCTGGAGCACTCGGACTGCGCCTTCATGGTGGACAACGAGGCCATCTACGACATCTGCCGGCGCAACCTGGACATCGAGCGGCCCACGTACACCAACCTCAACCGGCTCATCGGGCAGATCGTGTCCTCCATCACGGCCTCCCTGCGCTTCGACGGCGCCCTCAACGTGGACCTGACCGAGTTCCAGACCAACCTGGTGCCCTACCCCCGCATCCACTTCCCGCTGGCCACCTACGCCCCGGTCATCTCGGCCGAGAAGGCCTACCACGAGCAGCTGTCCGTGGCCGAGATCACCAACGCCTGCTTCGAGCCGGCCAACCAGATGGTCAAGTGTGACCCTCGCCACGGCAAGTACATGGCCTGCTGCATGCTGTACCGGGGGGACGTGGTCCCCAAGGACGTCAACGCGGCCATCGCCACCATCAAGACCAAGCGCACCATCCAGTTTGTGGACTGGTGCCCGACCGGGTTCAAGGTAGGCTGGGCGGGAGCGTGCGTGCAGCTTAGTGCCCGTGGCCGGCCCCGGGGCGCGGTGCTGACCCGCCGCGGAGGGTGCCCTGTTCCAGGGGAGCTGGGCTGCAGGGACAGCGAGCTTAGTCATCAGTGTGCTGGATGCCTCGATCTTGATCAATACTTCACGTAGGTTTACTTCTTACGACCAACCCATAATGCTAACGTTACTAATATCGTACACTTCAGAGACGGAGGCTGAGACAGCCTTTAGAACCTGACGGGCTCAGGGGCAGCGACGGAAGGAGGGAGCTTTCAGAGACCTCTGACTGCAGGCCGGCCTGTCCTCACGTTTCCCCGCTGCTCGCCCAAGAACCTTGTCAGAGTGTGTGGCCTCACTCTGTGATAGAATCAATGGGTTTCGATTCCACGTTACTTCAGTCACCAGTTGTCACTGAATCTGAGGCAGCATTCGCGTGTCTGTAGAGAGGATCCTCTGTTCACTAGGGAGTACTTTGTGTGGGGCCAAGGGTGGCTCACCGCTGTTTCTCCAAGCCAGACCTGGAGTGCTGCCTCCCGCACAAAACCACACTAATAATTTAGTGGCTCCTCTGACTGTTCAGTGTCACAGTGAAACGTCTGCTCAGAGAAGAGCATCCTGAACTTGAAGCCAAGTCCCAGAATGTCCCACTTGAGACCCGCGATCACCAGGCTAAGTGCCTGGCCACGCCTGGGCTTGTTAACCCTGCGCCCTCTTCCTCGTTGAGCCCTTTTTCAGAAGCGATCTGCGCTAGATAGAGTGCTGGATCCTGCGTCTGAGCCCTGATGGGTCCCTTCAGTGTCTGGGAGTTGCGGTCTCCAGGGTCTTTGCAGGTTGAAAATGAGGACAAATAGCAGCAGCGTTTCCCATTTTAAATATCAGAGTTTGCCTCTGACCACACCCCCGTTGTTGCACCCACCTGGCCTCTGTCAGCCCCACTTCAAGACCCCTGACACGGACCATCTGAGGGTGTACGACTCACACGTATAAAGTGACTCTCAGGGATAAAGTGTGTATGTGACAGGTTTCACCAATCTGGAAATAGCCGCGAAATTAAACCTCCCATAGATGTTTGCAGGCCTCCAAGGTTAGGTTATAGGTTGGGGTTGAAAGCTTTTTTTTTTTTTTTTGCCATGCCACAGGTCATGGGGGATCTTAGTGCCTGGGCCAGATACCAGCCCCTGGCCCCCTGCAGTAAACGGCAGCATCTGGACGGCTGGCCCACCAGGGCAGTGTTTTTTTTCTTCCATCCCTCTTGGTTTGAGGAAGTTCCCTTTCAGGGCCCTTACTCTGACCTTTGGAAGGCAAGGCTGCTGCCCAAGCCATTCTCAGCTGGGCAGCGCTGTGTGGGGTGCCTGGTACTGTGCCCAGGCTTCCCCTCCTGGCCGAGTCTGTGCGCCAGAGGGGAGGCCAGTCTGTGGGGAGGTACAGGAGGTGCCACTGCCGTCCCCACGGAAGACAGTTCACCCCTGACGGTGTTGAGTCCTCACTTGTCAGCCTGGGTGTGATTTCACCCGTTAACGACCGCTTGTCACGGGTGCACCATTCTCCTGGAGTCTTTCCCAGGTTTGAGATACTGTAGGCATGCAGAAGGCTGAACAGCTTAAGTCCTCTTCTAAAAGTGAAAATGTGGGCTATTAAACAGTGGCAGATCCTGCCACAAAATAGAGTACCCGTGCCTACAGGGCATCATCTAAAGTGGGTCCATGGCCCCCATTTGTAAAAACAAGCTCCCGTTTCCGAGGCCTCACTCCCGAGTTGAGCATGTTCTCCTTCTCCGGCAGGTGGGCATCAACTACCAGCCCCCCACGGTGGTCCCCGGCGGGGATCTGGCCAAGGTCCAGCGGGCCGTGTGCATGCTGAGCAACACCACGGCCATCGCCGAGGCCTGGGCCCGCCTGGATCACAAGTTCGACCTCATGTACGCCAAGCGCGCCTTCGTGCACTGGTACGTGGGGGAGGGCATGGAGGAGGGGGAGTTCTCGGAGGCGCGGGAAGACCTGGCGGCGCTGGAGAAGGATTACGAGGAGGTGGGCGTGGACTCGGTGGAGGCGGAGGCCGAGGAAGGGGAGGAGTACTGAAGGGGGCGCGGCCGCAGCCCCGCAGCCGGTCCCCCGCCGGGGGCCGTCACAGATGTTTCCTGATTAAAGTTTCTCAGTTAAACCTGTGCCTGGGACGAGCTCATCTGTCTGCAGGAGTGTGGAGGACCCCCCGCTGGTTTTCCCGTGGAATTTGCCATTTCCCAGGCTTCTCTGTTGGGACAGGCGGCATAAGGGCCTGCCGGTGGAGTGCGGAAACCTCGTGTCTGCGGAGGGTCCACAGTCCGGACCTGTGGGTGATGTGGCCGCTCAGGACCCCGGGGGGCAGGGTCTTACCTGCTTCTCTGGGGCGCGTGACCCACGGGGGATTAACAGCCGCCGCTTACCGTCCTTGTGTGCTCAAACCCCTGGTGCACCTGTGTGCCAGGGAGGGCCTCGGCGAACGTGCAAGAGGCCCGGCACGACGCACGGCCCCTGCTGGCTCGGAGGCCCAGGAGGCGGGCGGTGAAGCCAGCGCCCAGAGCGAAGCCGAAAGGCCCGAGCGGAGCTGGGCTGATAGAACACAGCTGCAGCAGGTCCTTGGCGTCTCAGGTTTATTAGCCGCGGGAGCGGGAGGCGCCCGCCAGGGGGCGCTCAGCTGCCGCTCCTCGGGGGGCTCCTCCCTGGCCCGCCCCCCTTGGGCAGCCTGGAGGCGCTGGGTTGGCGGGGCATCCTCTGGCTGGGTCCATCGCGGCCACCGCGTTCTGCCAGCGCCGGGCCTCCGCTCAGGGCTCCGCCGCCTTTGTTTCTCCCTGAGGGATGCAGAGCACAGGCGTCAGCAGCCAGGCAGAGCCCCGGGGGCAGCGCAGGCAAGCTCGGCGGCTGACCCAGGGAGCACGTCAGGCCGGCTTCTGGACTCTGTCCTGAAAATGGTTCCTCTTGGTGGGCTCCCTTCCCCCTCTGCGTTCCACAGACAACCAGGACCACCGGTCCCTTGACTGGACTCCCATGAGACTCCATGGGGCGGCCACGCTCAGCCGCAGAGCACGGCTCCCACCACTCCCCCCGGCCATCGGCCGCCGAGGTCTGCAGCCGTGGCTGGGCTGAGCTGGTTCCAGCAGTGGCATCAGCAAGACGGGAGGACCCTGGCCCGGCCCGGCCCAGCCCGTCCCGCCGACGTGTCTCAGCCTGGATTCTTCCCTGGCCGCGGCTAGTGCAGGGGCCTGCCCTCTGTGGGACTCCAGGCTCCACGCTGGTTCCTGGCCCCGCAGCCTGCAGTGGGGAGCGGGGGCCTGCGCTGTGGACGGCACCAGCTCTGATCCTGCCACCGGCACGCCTGCAGAGACAGGGCCGCCCTGCCCGGAGTCTCTGGCAAGTTCTCCATCAAACGGCAGGAGGTCTGAGCCACCGGGCACAGGGCTGGGGGGCGTTTGCCGTGGTCCCGGCTTGAAAGCCTGACAGCTCGCCTCCCCGTGTGAACTCGAATAAGGTGCAGCCACGGCCACCCAGCACTGAGCGTGTGGTGGGGTGACGCGGGGCAGCTCTGCCCAGGGGCCACCGAAACGAGCCAGGAGGGCTGTGCCCGCCCTTCTGCCCAGTACAGACGCCTGCCTTCTGTTCCCGTGAGTGCACGGCCCCCACCCACAGGGCCACCCAGTTGGAGAGGCCATGCTCCCCCACCTAGGCTGGGCCAGGCTGAGTCTGGTCTGTGAGCCTGCGGCTTCACCCTGGGGCCTGGGCACCAATTTAGTGCGTCGCACGGGCAGCTCCCGGAGCGGCAGGAGGGCCTCCGCCGCGGGCGTCACTCTGCAGCTCTGCTTCCGGGACCTGCACACGTGTGCTTCCTGACCCCCGCTGAGGAGGACCAGGGCCCCAGACACTCAAGGCTGAGAAGACAGCAAAGGACTCAAAGTAACGTTCACCTTTAAATCTGGTGAGGCTGATAAACCCGGAAATAAGAAACCGATGCCACCCTTAAGTCATCGTAGGTGTCAGGAAAACCACCTCAGGACGGAAGCAGGCCCTTCGTCCAGCTCAGGGTGGTTCTCAGCACCTAAAGGAGCCACACAGCCCTGGGGCTCGTGGGGAGACCCACTCAGGCCTCGAGCCCGCTGGACGCAGCAAGGCACGTTTGGGAGCTCAGAGCTCGGCGCGCCTGCTCAGCTTCCTCCGATGTGGCCGTTGGGTCAGATGGATGGGCTTAAATGAGGACTGAGGCTGAGCCAAGGGTAAAGTCCGGTTCCCGTGGGGCCCTCTTAAGGGTCAAGACAGACAGCGGTGAGTGGCGTTGCTCAGGCACTGAGTCGTGCCGCGCGGGCACCGCCAGGCCTGCCTGTCCTCTGTCGGGGGTTTGCTCAAGCTTGTGTCCGTGGAGCCGGTGATGCTAGTGAACCACGTTGTCCTTACTCAAAAAATCATTGCCAGCTTACTCCCCTAATGAAGTGAACCCCCAAACAGCTGCCCACTGCCAGTTGTGACTTGGGGGCCCCTGAAGCTGGGGAGCCCCTAACCCCCGCTGCGGGCTCTGCCACAGCGCTGAGTGGGAACTAGACCCAGAAAAGCCCAGAGCTTTCTCCTGCGTGGTGAGAGCGCCCCTTGTGGAGTCAGCCAGCCGCTGAGACCAGGTTGTGGGATGGGCCAGGCTGTGGGATGTGGGGGGACCACTGCAGCCCCACCTCCTGCTGAGCAGGCTGGCAGGGTCTGGTGGCCAGGACCAGCGGGCGGTGGGGGCGTGGGGAGCACCCAGCAGGGGCTTGACTGGCGCTGCAGACCAGCCACTGAACGCCCGATGCGCAACACGGGCTGCATAGTGCCCCTTAACCCTTGGCCCACACCTTTGGGGGACGGTCCCCGCGCGGATGTGCCCAGACCTGCCAGGCACACGGCCGGGTGCAGCTGGAGAGGGGCGCGTCTGCCCCGCGGTGCTCCTGGCACTGAGCGAGGGCCGAAGTGGCCACATCGCCAGCTCAGGAACCAGGCAAGGGGGACCCTGGGGGCTGATGCTCCACAGCCATTCCAGGGGCTGACAGCACCGCACACACCCTTGCAGCCTAGAGCTGCTCTTTCTGGAGGCCATGGCGGTTTCCATGGAAACAGTACCAACCCCCAGAAATAAACCAATAAATGCAACCTGCAAAAGGAGAGAACAGGCAGCAAGGGAACCGGAGGGAACCGGGGGGGCCTGGAGAGAGAGGCGAGTGCGCGGCAGCTGGGCCGTGGAGCAGAACCGGAGAGGCCGCAGGCTGCGGGGCGCAGGAAAAGGAGGGCCTTGCAGGGGGGCTACAGCTCCAGGCAGAGAGAAAGGAGGCCTCTGGAGGTCAGAGAGAGACAAAGAGAGCAGACGGAGCATCAGTGGGGAGGCCCGCACCGCAGCGTCCAGGAGGGGGCCTCTCAGGACAGGGACGTGGGTGCCCAGGGCCCTGGAGCTCCCAACTAGGGGCCCAGCTGCCCTCTGCCCCTTCTCAGAATGTTTGTGGCCAAGGAGCCAGCCCGGAGATTCAGCTGCATCTCAAGTGTGTCTGGAATATGGAGGAGAAGGGAAACGCCACGTGGATTAGAGCTCCACTGTGACACCTTGGTCACCAGCCCCTGCTCCTCCCAGCCACGACCTCCAGACTGAGCAGGGCCCTGGGCTCTCTGCACCCTGCCAGCCAGGAGCTGCCCACAGAGGGAAGCTTCACTGTCCAGACTCTGAGCAAGACCTGGGCCGGGTTGCGGGGCCAACAAGTGAGCACAGGAAAGCCTCTGCCAGCCCTGCTCCCAGAGGACTTAAGTACAAGGCTTACAGCCCCAGGGAGGAAGGAACCAAAGCCGCCTGTTCCCAGCTTCGTGGGAAAAAAACCTGAGTGCAGAGCTGGGGAGAAATGGATCGCAGAGTCCCAGTGAGGTCTACCCGGCTTTGGGTCTCCCACCCTGCACCCTCCCCATGTGGACGGGCACGCTCCAGGGTGGCAGACAGCAAAGTCCAAGCTGGGATTGGAGCCCAAGGGGCCAGCCATCGGATGTGCCCCTGGGACAAGAACAACAGAAAGGCCTGGCCACTCGGGACCAAACGCGCCCAGTGCCGGGAGCTGCCCAGCCGCCGCCCCGGCCCGGCTCTGACCTCGGGTCTCAGGCACGCTGGGCGTGGGCAGGGGCGCGGCCGTGGGGTCCTGGGAGTCGCTCGCCACCCTCTGCCCAGCGCACATGGACTTGAGCATCTGGAAGACGGCGAGGGGCGCCACGTTCAGCTTCAGCAGGTCCACCAGGATCCTGGCGAGAACACACGCGGCCGGCAGTGAGCCCTCCTCGCCCCGGCCGGCCGCCCTGGAGGACCCCCGGCTCCCCCGGGCGCTCACTTGAACACGTCGGGGTCCATGGCGCCGCCCGCAGCCTGCGCCAGCTCGAACAGCTCCATCTCCTCGGCGCTCAGCACCTTCTTCCGCCGCAACGCCAGCTTCTGCAGGGCCGCCTCCAGCCCCGGGGGCGCCCCCGGCCCGGGGCCCGGCCCCGCGCCCGCGGCCGCCATCTGAGGAACCGCGGAGGTGCGCGCCGCCCGGTCCCCGCCGCGCCCCCTACCGGCCCGCCGCGGGCCCTGCTCGCCGCAGNACCTAAAGGAGCCACACAGCCCTGGGGCTCGTGGGGAGACCCACTCAGGCCTCGAGCCCGCTGGACGCAGCAAGGCACGTTTGGGAGCTCAGAGCTCGGCGCGCCTGCTCAGCTTCCTCCGATGTGGCCGTTGGGTCAGATGGATGGGCTTAAATGAGGACTGAGGCTGAGCCAAGGGTAAAGTCCGGTTCCCGTGGGGCCCTCTTAAGGGTCAAGACAGACAGCGGTGAGTGGCGTTGCTCAGGCACTGAGTCGTGCCGCGCGGGCACCGCCAGGCCTGCCTGTCCTCTGTCGGGGGTTTGCTCAAGCTTGTGTCCGTGGAGCCGGTGATGCTAGTGAACCACGTTGTCCTTACTCAAAAAATCATTGCCAGCTTACTCCCCTAATGAAGTGAACCCCCAAACAGCTGCCCACTGCCAGTTGTGACTTGGGGGCCCCTGAAGCTGGGGAGCCCCTAACCCCCGCTGCGGGCTCTGCCACAGCGCTGAGTGGGAACTAGACCCAGAAAAGCCCAGAGCTTTCTCCTGCGTGGTGAGAGTGCCCCTTGTGGAGTCAGCCAGCCGCTGAGACCAGGTTGTGGGATGGGCCAGGCTGTGGGATGTGGTGGGGGGACCACTGCAGCCCCACCTCCTGCTGAGCAGGCTGGCAGGGTCTGGTGGCCAGGACCAGCGGGCGGTGGGGGCGTGGGGAGCACCCAGCAGGGGCTTGACTGGCGCTGCAGACCAGCCACTGAACGCCCGATGCGCAACACGGGCTGCATAGTGCCCCTTAACCCTTGGCCCACACCTTTGGGGGACGGTCCCCGCGCGGATGTGCCCAGACCTGCCGGGCACACGGCCGGGTGCAGCTGGAGAGGGGCGCGTCTGCCCCGCGGTGCTCCTGGCACTGAGCGAGGGCCGAAGTGGCCACATCGCCAGCTCAGGAACCAGGCAAGGGGGACCCCGGGGGCTGATGCTCCACAGCCATTCCAGGGGCTGACAGCACCGCACGCACCCTTGCAGCCTAGAGCTGCTCTTTCTGGAGGCCATGGCGGTTTCCATGGAAACAGTACCAACCCCCAGAAATAAACGAATAAACGCAACCTGCAAAAGGAGAGAACAGGCAGCAAGGGAACCGGAGGGAACCGGGGGGGCCTGGAGAGAGAGGCGAGCGCGCGGCAGCTGGGCCGTGGAGCAGAACCGGAGAGGCCGCAGGCTGCGGGGCGCAGGAAAAGGAGGGCCTTGCAGGGGGGCTACAGCTCCAGGCAGAGAGAAAGGAGGCCTCTGGAGGTCAGAGAGAGACAAAGAGAGCAGACGGAGCATCAGTGGGGAGGCCCGCACCGCAGCGTCCAGGAGGGGGCCTCTCAGGACAGGGACGTGGGCGCCCAGGGCCCTGGAGCTCCCAACTAGGGGCCCAGCTGCCCTCTGCCCCTTCTCAGAATGTTTGTGGCCAAGGAGCCAGCCCGGAGATTCAGCTGCATCTCAAGTGTGTCTGGAATATGGAGGAGAAGGGAAACGCCACGTGGATTAGAGCTCCACTGTGACACCTTGGTCACCAGCCCCTGCTCCTCCCAGCCACGACCTCCAGACTGAGCAGGGCCCTGGGCTCTCTGCACCCTGCCAGCCAGGAGCTGCCCACAGAGGGAAGCTTCACTGTCCAGACTCTGAGCAAGACCTGGGCCGGGTTGCGGGGCCAACAAGTGAGCACAGGAAAGCCTCTGCCAGCCCTGCTCCCAGAGGACTTAAGTACAAGGCTTACAGCCCCAGGGAGGAAGGAACCAAAGCCGCCTGTTCCCAGCTTCGTGGGAAAAAAACCTGAGTGCAGAGCTGGGGAGAAACGGATCGCAGAGTCCCAGTGAGGTCTACCCGGCTTTGGGTCTCCCACCCTGCACCCTCCCCATGTGGACGGGCACGCTCCAGGGTGGCAGACAGCAAAGTCCAAGCTGGGATTGGAGCCCAAGGGGCCAGCCATCGGATGTGCCCCTGGGACAAGAACAACAGAAAGGCCTGGCCACTCGGGACCAAACGCGCCCAGTGCCGGGAGCTGCCCAGCCGCCGCCCCGGCCCGGCTCTGACCTCGGGTCTCAGGCACGCTGGGCGTGGGCAGGGGCGCGGCCGTGGGGTCCTGGGAGTCGCTCGCCACCCTCTGCCCAGCGCACATGGACTTGAGCATCTGGAAGACGGCGAGGGGCGCCACGTTCAGCTTCAGCAGGTCCACCAGGATCCTGGCGAGAACACACGCGGCCGGCAGTGAGCCCTCCTCGCCCCGGCCGGCCGCCCTGGAGGACCCCCGGCTCCCCCGGGCGCTCACTTGAACACGTCGGGGTCCATGGCGCCGCCCGCAGCCTGCGCCAGCTCGAACAGCTCCATCTCCTCGGCGCTCAGCACCTTCTTCCGCCGCAACGCCAGCTTCTGCAGGGCCGCCTCCAGCCCCGGGGGCGCCCCCGGCCCGGGGCCCGGCCCCGCGCCCGCGGCCGCCATCTGAGGAACCGCGGAGGTGCGCGCCGCCCGGTCCCCGCCGCGCCCCCTACCGGCCCGCCGCGGGCCCTGCTCGCCGCAGCGGCCCCGCCGTCCGGTGCTCGGGCCCGAGCGGCGGCGCAAGTGCGGAGCACCCGCGCCTTAGCGACTGGGCTCCCGCGCGCGCTCAGCAGGAAGCCCGCACGCAGAGCCCCGCGGTCGCCCAATGAACGCCCGCCAGGCCCGGCGCGCGGCTGTTCCGCGCCGGCCCCCCGATAGGGGGCGCGCCTCTAGCCCCTAACCTGAACGCGAGGCCGCTTCTCTTGCGCACGCGCGGTCCTTGCCGCCAGGTCCCCGCTGCGCGCGCGCGCGTTCCGAGGCGGGCCTCCCAGAAACCCGCGGAGCGGGGTGGGTGATGGGGCTTAGCTTTGCGCACGCGCTTTTCACCCGCTTCCGCCCGGGGACGCGACGCGCGCAGCTTGATGACGACATTTCGGCGCCTAGTCGCCGAATGGCGGCCTCCGTTCCTGAAGCGGGCGACNGGGCCTCCCAGAAACCCGCGGAGCGGGGTGGGTGATGGGGCTTAGCTTTGCGCACGCGCTTTTCACCCGCTTCCGCCCGGGGACGCGACGCGCGCAGCTTGATGACGACATTTCGGCGCCTAGTCGCCGAATGGCGGCCTCCGTTCCTGAAGCGGGCGACGCTGCGGGTTCCTCGGGTGAGTGGGGGGAGTCGCGCGCGGTCGGGACCAGCGTCCCGGCAGCGGCCCCAAATCTCCACAGAAGTCGGCTCCGTTCCCAGGCGAGCCCCGGGCATCGGACCAGGGCGTCGAGCGCCGCGCCCTCCCGCCGCCTTCCCGCGCGCCTCAGGGGCCTCGCCCAGGCGGGCGCCCGGTTAACGTTCCTGCGCGCGGTGGGGGACCGACAGCCCGGGGCTCCCCGGCGAGCGCTGTGGGGCGCGGGGGTGGGTCTCGGCCCGACGCCCTCCCCCACCCCGAGTGTGCTGGCCGAGCGGAGCCTCGGCTTCCGAGGGTCGCCGGGAGGTGGCGAGCCGCAGGCGGGAGGGCGTCTTGCTCGCTGCGCGGCCGGAGGAAGGCCCCGACGGGACGGGCGCCGCCGGGGCTGCGGCTCCAGGAGGGACCCCGAAGCCGGGTCGGAAGGCGCTCCTGACGGCAGCGGGTGTGGAGGTGGCTGGGTGAAGCGGAGGCTGGGTGCCCAGAGCAGGCGGCGCGGCGGGAGAATCGGGACGCTGCCCTCTCCCCGAAATTCCGCGGTTGGGCGCCTCGGGCTCACTCAGCGGCTGCCGCTGCCAGCTTCGCCGAGGAAGGAGCAGCTTTCACCTCGTCGTCCCTGAAGCTCTGCCCCGGGCCCGCAGTGCAGGGTTTATGCCGCTTTGGTCTTTTCTGAGTAGTGCACGCTGTTCTCTGGACCGCTTGGTTCAGGACTGAGCGTTTTAAGTCATCCTTAAAACTGAAGCCGATGTTTAGTTTAATTAGGAGTTGAGCAGACTCCGTGTTGCTGGACCGAAATTTGGCTACTCACAGCTCGATAGCGGATACCCCAAAGGCAAGTGTGAAGAGAAAAGAAAGGTTGTTTTAATCAGAAAGCTAGAGAAGCCGGACTGGTGTTCCAGAGCTGACTCTGAAGATTATGCTCCGCAGTGAGTTTTTAAAGGGATAAGGGGAAAGAACCTCAGAATCGTTGCCGCAGGACGTCAGGCTCTGCATCACCTTCCATCTCGTGCAGGCTGGCGGTCTCCTCCTGGTCGTTTTTCAGCTGTTGTCTTGCCTGCTAATCTGCAGGATTGCCAGGAAGGAACCTGGGGGCAGAGAGCTGGTCATTCTTTTTTATTCCTACTCTTTTAATCTAGGAAAAGAATCAACAAGTTAGACAGGGTTTTGTGGGCATTCAGTAGGCCCTGAGTCAGGAGTTAGGTTGCATGCCACCAGATCACTTCATTTCTACAAGGTCTGAGCAGGACAGAAATGGGCAGACAGGAAAGGGCGAAGGGCCTGCTTACAGATCCCCCGGCCAGTACTCCGTTTCTGTGGGACTGGGGGCAAAAGCCTGTCTTCCAAAACTGCTTCCTGTGGGCCTGGAACACTGTGTTTCTGGGGTGGAAGATGCAGGCGTGAGTCTGTAGCATCTTCTTACTGACAGTTTTAGCCTGTTTACATATACAGGCAGAACAAGCTACAGTTATTTTGATGCCCACAGAGACGTAGGTTATTGTGAACAGCAGCG
Source organism: Oreotragus oreotragus (assembly GCA_006410675.1). Classification (NCBI taxonomy): domain Eukaryota; kingdom Metazoa; phylum Chordata; class Mammalia; order Artiodactyla; family Bovidae; genus Oreotragus; species Oreotragus oreotragus. The sequence continues at coordinate 66,517 of SJYX01020351.1, forward strand.
TCTGACCTGTTGTCTTGAGGCCGGTTCTCGGACCTGCTGGCTGTGGACAGAGCGCCTTACGTCATGGCTGCGGTGCCGTCATCTCGCAGCTGGCTCTTCCCTTCTGCTGGCAGTTGGAGCGTCTGTAAACAACTCAGGAGTGTGCATCAGACTTTCCCAACCGTCAGCTGCTTGTGCCGGGTGTTTTGTGACGCAGGGGGCCCGGGCAGACTTCAGCTTTCCTACAGACAGGGCTGGGGGCCATGTGCTGGGGGCGGGGGTCCAGCACCCTTGGTCCTGGGGAGGTGTTCGTAATGCCCAGTGGCAGAGATGCCCACCCGGCCTCTCCATGCACGTGGTCTGCCCACCAGCCGCCCCCCTCAGCGTTGTTGCTCGGGCGTGGGCAGAGCTGTGCCAGGAGTGCCGTCAAGGGACACGGAGGCTCTGGCTCTGCCTGGTCTGCATGTTTCTGGGTTCTGCCCAGCAGGCACAGGGTGGGGGAGTCTGGAGAGCTGCCCCTGAGTTTCTAGTGGCGTTCAGAGGCTCTGCTGGCAAAGCGTGCTTGTCCCCTCCCCCCTCCCTTCTCAGAAGGCGCGGGTAGGACAGAGCAGGTGCGCCCGCCTTTCTCTAGAGAGCAGTGAGGAGGCGTGTGGGTCTCCGTCCTGGCTGTGCCTCCATTTCCCTCAGCTCTCATCTCGTCCCACAGGTCGTCATGAGGATGCGCCATCTATTCTTGCTTAGCAGGCTTTGCAGCTTAAAACTGCATCCGTTGGCACCTCATAGTTGTGTTTGAGAACACAGGGCCCGGCTGGCTCAGCGGAGGGTGTCTCAAGGCTGACCTCAAGGTGCTGGCCGGCTCTGCTCTCATCTGGAGGCGCAGGAAGAACCTGCTTCCAGGGTTACGCAGGTTGCCGGCGGGTCCGGCTCTTTGCAGGGTGGAACCAAGGTCCCCATTTCCTTGCTGCCTGGTAGCCAGGACTACTCTGAATCTTACGGTTCTCACGCTTGAGGCTTTAACCTGTCTGTAAAACACCTTTCAAAGAGCATTTGAACAACCGGAGACGGGACTCTGGCAGGGCTGCCCTTAGGATCCTGCCTGCCTGGCCTTGAGGAGTAAATGAGGAACGGATGCCGAGCCGCCAGAACCACGCCTGGCACGTGGTGGGCGCCCTGCTTTGCCACAGGCTCGCCCCACGGTCCTGGCTCTGGAGCTGGCCAGGGGCCTGCACGTGCGCAGCACTCTGCAGAGCGTGGGCCTCGTGCGAGCTCTGTCGTTGAGGCTCCGTCTCTGTCGCTGCAGTGGTCCCCTAAGACGGCCGCTCCCGACCCTGCGAGGCAGGCTGCCATGGCGCTCCCCCACCTGCAGCAGCCCAGCTTCCTGCTGGTAAGTGCCCGCTGCCCACCGGGGGCCCACAGGACGGGAGTTCTGTAGCAGAGGGCCTGGAGAGCTCAGCAGCGCCTGCTTTTTGGGGCGAGTCTGCCTGTTCTGGTGTGTGCTGGTGTATGCGGCCCCTGAGCCCCAGTTTTCTCATTTACAAGAGGGGGTCATAGAAACGGCTATTTCCCGGTTTCCCTGGCTGGGGCGGGCAAGGGTGAAAAATGGACACCTGCATCTTCACGTCTCGTAAATCCTTACGTAAAGGCGAGTTGTTTCTGATGCCCTTACTGCTGTTGGTGACAGTCGGAAGGCCCCTGCTCTGCTGGGGTGCTAGGCCTCAGCTTTCCTGTGGATGTTGAGCTGGGAGCAGGGTCTTCTTGGTGCCGCCCGAAAGCCCGCAGATCCAGCCCCAGCCTGCACAGCGGGGTCTCGCCTCTGCCCGAGCTGCTGTGGACCCCACCCTTGTGTGGAGACGGCCGGGGCCTTGCGTTCCCCGGGTGAAGCCTGGCCTTTGCTTCTGACCTTCTTTTCTCTGGTCGGAATGGCGCGAGCCTACTGTGTCCGACTCCTGCCTGTCACTTGGACTTCCGGTCTGACTTCCAGCAGGGTGCTCACCGTGTTCTGGTTGGCTCTGTCTCCTAGGCCAGCCTAAAAGCCGACTCTATAAACAAGCCCTTTGCACAGCGTTGCCAAGACTTGGTTAAAGTCATTGAGGACTTTCCAGCAAAGGTAAGGCTCCGCTATCTGTTCCTTATGGGTATGTGTCCCACGTGCTCCCAGAGGAGGGTCCGCAAGCCCCCCTCGCACCTGTGAGCGCTCTGTGCAGAGGCCTGACCCGGGTGTAACTCACGTCTGTGATATGTAAGCACGAGGGCATGTACGTTGGGGTTTCTCCGCTGCGGGCCCACAAGCGCCTTTGGCTGTGTCTGGAGGCGGTTATGGTTGTCACATGGGCAATGCTGCCAGTGCGGGGCAGATGGAGGCCTGGCGTCCCTCCCCACGCCTGCCCGAGCCGCGTCCAGCACAGAGGTCCGCCGTGCCAGGTAGAGCCAGACACGCAGCGGCCACGTCACCACGGCTGGCCCGGCGGGGAGGCGGGCAGGGCCGCCTGGAGGGTCTGCTCTGAGCGCCCGCTGATGCAGGAGCTGCACAGCATCTTCCCATGGCTGGTCGAGAGCATCTTCGGCAGCCTGGACGGCGTCCTGCCCGGGTGGAGCCTGCGCTGTCTGCAGGGCCGCGTGAGCCCCGTGGAGCACAGCGTGGCCATGGAGTTCCTGGACCCTGGGTAGGTCGCCTCGCCCACGCGGGGCTGGACGTTCCCTGGGGGTCCCGTCTGGCTCGCCGTCCACTCGCCTGTTTCTGTTGTTTGCATTCAGAGGCCCCATGATGAAACTGGTGTATAAGCTTCAGGCCGAAGACTATAAGTTTGATTTTCCTGTCTCCTACCTGCCCGTAAGTAAGCCACGGTGGTGGAGGTGGGCTCGTGGTCCCGGTGCTGGCAGTGGACGGGCCCGAAGGGTTGGGACGGTGGCCAGAGCACCCTGGCGTCTGGCCCAGGAGGCATCACACGTTGGAACTTCACCAGTTACTTTTTTCCCAGAGGTGATTTGAACCTTGTGGTAGGAAGGCCCCGTGGCCTCCAGCTGAGCGCCTGGGCCCATGCCTAGAGGCTTTGTTTTACTGAGTCTGCAGTTCTGTGGGGCGAGTTAAAGGCAGGCTCAGAAGCACAGCGGATGGGATCCATTGTGTGCCTGGCTGGGCCAAGATGCACCCTGCTGCCGCGAGCCTGGAGGGGACGTGGGGAGAGCACACGGCGGGCGGGGGACAGAGTTCCCCAGGCGGGGTCAGGGCTGGGCTCCTCCGCAGCCTCCCCAGGCCGCCCCTGTGTCTGCAGGGGCCCGTGAAGGCGTCCATCCAGGAGCGCGTGCTTCCTGACAGCCCCCTGTACCACAACAAGGTGCAGCTGCCCCCCTCCGGGGGCCTCGGCCTGTACCTGGCCCTCAGTATCCTTTGTCAGCCGTGGGAGGCGGGGTTGGGGGAGCCGGCACGGGGCGGGTCGGGGGGTGCCGCCCTGCTGTTTGCCCCCTGACGCGGCCTGCAGATCCCTTCGAGTATTACATGTTCTTCTTTGCTCTGAGCCTAATCGCCCAGAAGGTAAGGAGGGCTGGAGCCGCCTGGGGCGGGGCGGGGGTGCCCAGGGCTCCTGTCCAGGCAGGCTGGGCTGGCCACCTCCCGCCCCACCTGCGCCTGCAGCCTTCGCCCTTCAGGCTGCCCTCCCTGAGCAAGGGTGACGGGCTGGGGCAGGCGGGCGCCCCGAGTGCTGGTCCAGAGGGCTTCCCACAAGGGGTGCCTTCCAGGCAGGGGCAGCTGCCGGGGGCGGAGTCCGCGGCCGCACTCACGGGGCTCTGCTTGCAGCCGCCCCCCGGGGCCCTCCACGTCCGCACCTCCGACTGCGCCTACTTCATCCTAGTGGATAGGTACCTGGCGTGGTTCCTGCCCACGGAAGGCAGCGTGCTGCCCCCGCTCTCCAGCCCGGGGGGGCCCAGCCCCTCGCCGGCTCCCAGGTGAGGCTCCCAGCCCGTGCCCGAGGTGCCCCTTCCTCCTGGCGGAGCATTGCCCTTCGGACGGCGGTGTTGCCCTGCGTGCAGAACGCTCAGCCTTGTCCGTGTTCGTGCGGCCTGAGGCTCCACAGCCCAGCCACCCTGGCCCAGGTTTCTCTGAAGCGGCAGGTTCTTTGGCCTCGGGAACGGGCCCGGGCTGTGTTCCGCCTGTGGCCGCCCTCTCCCCACTGGGCACCCAAGCCCAGGCCAGGCAGAGAGCAGCTGGCGAGGAACTCGGACCTGGGGACAGCCGATGGTCCTGGCTGTGAAGGACGTGGGGGGGCCGCTGGGCTGCGGCCTCTGCTGAGCCGGGTGCTGGGGCAGAGTTGTGGGTGCAGGGCCCGCGGGCCCTGCCCTGGGCCTCGGGCTGCAGGCTCTCTCCTGTGGAGTCCCTCAGCACCCCTCCATCCGCTGGCACATGCTGGGTCACCCCGCACTCGAGCAGCAGGGGCCCCAAGGATGGGACAGGACGAGTCGGGGCCGTGGAGCAGGGGCTGGGGGGCATTCACAGCCCCAGACAGGCTTCAGCTGCCAGCTGGACTTCTGGGCCGGATTTGGCTTGCTCCTAAGGTGTAATTCAGGCTTTACAAGTTGTTACGTGTATTTTCACAGGCCTTTCACCTGCCTTATTTCCGAGTTGTTTTACTCTGTGACTCTGTGTATGTTTTCCTGAGCTATTTGAACAAGTTTCAAGACGTGGCTGTCACACCTTAACTCTTGAGTGTTTTCCAAAAGTCGTGGTCTCCTCAGCCTTCCTGCAGATCAGGGCCTGCCAGCCTGGCCCCACGGCCCCCTCAGGCTTCGGCAGCCCCCTGCCTTCCCCTCGTGGCTGTCTCCCTGTCATCCAGAGGGTCCCGACCCTGATGGGGGTGTCCCCCGCGGTCAAACGCTGGCCGGGCTGAGGGATGATTCGGCCCTCCTCCGGGGAAGGTGAATAAGTGCCTGGGTCTCAGGCAACGGACCTGGGGGACCTATTGGGCAGCATCTGCATCCCTTGCGGTCCTTGGCTGGGCCCGTTGTGGATGGGCAGTGCCAGCTGATGCTCCTCCGGTCTTCCCGCCTCACTCCTTGGGGCGGCCCTGAAGGCAGCCTCCTCCCCTATATTCGTGCACAGCGGCTCGACTGGGCCTTCCCCCGCCCCCGGGTGGCCTGTCGCCCGTCCCCCAACATGCTCTCTGTCTGCCTGTCCCCAGGACGCCGGCCGTGCCCTTCGCATCCTACGGCTTGCACCACACCAGCCTCCTGAAGCGGCACGTCTCCCACCAGACGTCGGTGAACGCGGACCCCGCCTCCCATGAGATCTGGCGGTCAGAGACGCTGCTCCAGGTGAGCGGCCCGTCTGCAGGAGCCGGTCTGGTGCCGGGCGCCGCCCACCCCACGGGCAGGGCCAGGAGGCTGCGCCTGGCAGGGAGTGTTGCCGCCAGGATGGCATCTGCCCGCTGTCGCCTGTGGCGCTGGCAGGGATTCCCTGCTCCGTCCGTGGAGCTTCAGCCTCCTCTCCTGGGGACACGAGCGCTCTCCAGACTCCATTCCCGCGGCTGGGCTCCCCCCTCTGGCCACCCACGTGTCTCGGGCGCTGAGGCACGGGGCCTCCCCTCGGTCAGCAGGCCCCCCCTCCCTACAGGGCCCCCGTGCCCTGAGCCGGCCCCGGAGAGCCTGCTGACTCTGTGGCTGGACTCTGGGGCTGTGGGCGTCACCACAGCCGGCTTGTTCAGAACCTGGAGTGTGGCCGCAAGGGGGTTCTGGGGTTTTTTGGAACATGGTGAAATACGCGTAACATAGAGCGGAAGTCTGAAATGTTTTAAGGCAGTAGTCACAGAGTGTTAGGGTGTTTGCAGTGTCGTAACGAATTTCCAGAACCTTACACCCATGAGACCCAGCGTGTGTCATCAAACAGCAGTCCCTCCGCACCCTGCCAGCCCCGCCCCCACGTCCCGCTTGGCTCCGTGACGGGCCCCCCGCCGGTGCCTCTGTTGGGCGTCAGCAGCGCCCCTGGCTTGCTGGCCTCGCTTCCCTTAGCAGGTGCCGCAGGCTCGTCTGCGTAGTGGGTGAGAGCGCCCTTGCCTCTGAAGCTGAGCGCGGTCCTGCTGCACGTGTGGCCGCGTCCCTCTGACGGACACGTGGGCTGCCTCCGCTCTTGGCTGCTGTGACTGTCCTGAGCCTGGCCCTTTGCGGGGCTGTTGAGGCCGGGCTGCGCTGTTCTCCACGCTGGCTGGGCCGTCTTTCCTCGCCCCCGGCCGGGCACACGGGCTCCAGTTGCTCACGTCCTCGGGACGCTCGTGTGCGTCGTGGTGACCGGCCTGCTCGGCCTATCTCGCCCTCGGTGGCCACGTGTGTGTCTTGGGGGAGCGTCTGCCCGAGTCCTTTGCCGGGTTTTGAGTTCCCAGCGGTCTCTCTATAAGCTGCGCGCTGACCTTCTGAGCCACGGTTGGCCAGCCTTTTCCCCGTTCTGCGAGCTGCTGTTTTAGTCTGCGCGTCCTAAATTCTGACGCACAAGAGACAGGTTTTCATTAACGCTCACTGCAGTTTCCCTCGCTGGCCGTGCCGGGCCCTCGTTGCTGGCCGCGGGGCCGCTGCCCGGCTGTGGCTTCTCTCGCGGGGGAGCCAGCTCTCGGCGCGCAGGCTCGGCACGTGTGGCTCCTCCCGGACCGCGGACTGGGCCTGTGTCCCTCGCGTTGGCAGGCGGATTCTTAACCGCGGAGCCCCAGGGAAGTCCCAGGAGAGCTTTTTCGTTTTCCTGCAGCCCCGTTTTCCCCTCTGCTGCCTGAGCTGCTGGAGTCACACGTAGGAAGTCCGCGCCGAGCCCGCGCTGAGTGCTGCGGCTCCGCCTCCTGTTGGAGGTCTATGAGCCTCTGTGCGTTGTTTCTCGTTTACGGGTTGAGTGAGGGTCTGACCGCGCCGTGTGCAGTGGGGTCCTGCTCTCTGGGCAGCCTTGGTGGAAAGCTTGTTTGTTCCCTTGCCGAGTGGTTCCGGGGACCTGCTGACCCGCCTGTGCCCTCTTGCAGGTGTTTGTGGAAATGTGGCTCCATCACTATTCTCTGGAGATGTACCAGAAAATGCAGTCCCCTCACGCCAAGGTATCTCCTGCTGCCGCTGCTTGTGCTGCGTTCCGGTTTTAGGGCGGGCTGTGGGCTCGCCTCCCCGGGCGCTGGGTGGCGGGCGGCTTGTGCGGCGTGCCGGGCTTGCACCCCCTCTCCCGGGCCGGCCCCCTCCCTTGCCAGGCCGCCTGTGTGTGCGGAGGCCTGCGGCCCCCAGGCAGGTCGGGGACGGGGGCCTCTGCTGCGGCAGGCGGGCCGCAGGGCGCTCTACCGCAGGCCCCGCCCGAACTGCAGGCGCGGTCCTCGGGCCCCCAGCCCCTCGGCCTCTGCCGTTGCCAGGGTTTTGCTGTACAAACCCAGGAGGGCGCCCCAGGAGCGGGAGGGCTGAGTGGGGCAGGCTCCACCCTGGGCCTCCCATCCACCACCCGCTTCTGCCAGGTGCTGTGCGCCTGGCCCAGGAGCCCGGGAGCCTGCCCACGTCAGTCTTTAGCCGCAGCCCCGGGTCGCCTGTCAGCTGGGGGCCTAGCCCTCCTCCTGGGACTGGGGCTGGGGGCAGTGGGAAGGCCCAGCCAGTTGCCCAGAAACTTTCTGCCCTTTGCCATCTGTCAGGGCAGGAAAATAACACATGAGGAGGCAGGCTGTGTGGAAAGCCAGCCGCAGAGGCCCTGGGGTCGCTGTTCTGGAGCTGCTGCAGGCTGTGGGCCCGCGGGGTCCCCAGGCTCCCCAGCTCCTTGCTGAGAGCGTGGCTGGGCTGTCTCCCGGCGTCTGGCATGTCCCCTGGGTGAAGCATGGCAGCCGAGGGGCAGGCCCCCGCGGGCAGGCCGTCTGCAGGGCTGCTCTGGCTGCCGCGGGAGGCAGGCAGGGGTCCGGGGCAGCGGGGGGACAGTGGGCCAGCCTCGCTGCCCCCTCCTCGGATCCAGGCCTCTGGGTGTGTGCGGCCACGGCCGGGGACTGATGGGAGGCTGTGTGTCTGTGGGCCTGGCCTCCAGGTGGGAATCCAGGATGGGCTTGGGCGGTGTGCCACCTGGAGCCCCTCTGGGAACCAGCCTGTGCAGACAGCTTCCAGGCTGGGGCTCCCGTCGGTGTCACGACACCTGGGAACTGAGCGGGAATTGATCACGTCATGTGCTGATGAATCTCTTCGGAACAGCCCGGGAAGTCCCGTTAACTGCTGATTCTTCTCTTCTGGGCGAGAGGCCTCGGTCTAGAACTGGCTTCTCACGTTTACATTTCAGGCCTGGGCCTGTGGGCCCTGGTGACAGACACACAAGCTGCCGCGGCGTGGGGGGCGGGTGGACCGCGGAGCCCGCCTCTGCCGCCGGGGCGAGCGGGGCCTGCTGCGTGGCGCGGCTCTCCCTGACGCGTGCTCTTCCTATTTGCTGTCTGTCGAGGCTGCGGGCTCCTTCTCACGGTCTCTCTCTCTCCCTCCCCGCCCGCCGGCTTCTCCGTGCCCAGCTGGAGGTCCTGCACTACCGGCTCAGCGTCTGCAGCGCCCTCCACAGCCCCGCCCACCCCAGCCTCCAGGCCCTCCACGCCCACCAAGTACTGGCCGCGCGCGTTCTGTCCACCCACCCCCCGCCCCGTGGTGACACAGAGGCCCCTTCTGAGCAGAGCCAGGCCCTCCCGCTGGGATTCGGGATGCAGCCAGGTGGCCGGGAATGACGCCCGGGACCCGCTGGCTGTGCTGCGGTCACCGGCGCTGCCTGGCCAAGCGCCAGGCCACCCCAGGTGTCCAGCCCGCAGGGGTCGTGGTGCTGTGTGCTCCGCCCCGGCTTGTTGGGGGAAGCCGTGCGGCCTTTGGAGCACAGGCCTGCCGCCGGGGCTGACCGAGGACAGGAGGCCTCGGGACTCGTGGGTGGCGACTGTGGAGGCTACGATCTGCTCAGGCAGGAGTGCCAGGGACGGAATGTAGGCAGTGGGATGGGAGTGTGGGGCCAATGGGCTCCCGAGGTTCGCTGCTCCCCAACGTGATCTCCAGGGAGTCTGGGCCTCGCTTATGGTTAGGGAGTGTTGCCCTTGGTGGGGCCTTGCACCCCTGAACTTAAATTTGAGCACGGATGAGATGTCACGCTCCGTTCCTGCCTGGCTCCCGCACAGAGGAGGGAGAGAAGGTTCCAGAAGGGCCGCCGTGGGCAAGGCAGGGCCTTCCCGGGCAGCAGCGGGGTCATCTGCAGTGGGGGGCCAGCCCGTGGGTGTCTTGAAGGCAGAGGGCGTGGGCAACAGCCACAGGGTCCCGTAGGCACTGCCTCAGGCCAGGAGGCGCTGAAGAAGGCGGTGTGCCTGATGGAGCAGCGAGAAGGCGACCCACGGGCTGCAGTGCGGGTGCCGGCCGACGGTGGGAGCGGGCCCAGAAACGCTGGGGGCAGGCCCGGGGGCCCTGTGCTTTTCGTTCCCGTTACGGCGCCCCTTTCCCTCCGGTGTGCTGCTTGTCCAGCACGCAGAGGCCCAGAGGCAGGCCAGGCAGCAGGGGCACCGCTCTGGGGGTCGCCGGGGCCCACGTGGCCGTGTCCATGCCGGGGTGGCCTGTGGGACCGTGCCCTGGGCGCGGTCTTCTGCGCCCTTCTTTGCGCTGCTCATCACGGGCAAGCCCGTGGCTGGGGGCGGGCGGGGGAGCAGCCCACAGTGGTCTCAGACCCACCCACACTTGTGGACCGAAGCCCAGCTCACAGGCTGCGCTGGAGCTCCAAGTGCAGGGAGCCACCTGGGCGTCAGCGGCACACCCTGGGGGTCCGCTGACGCCTCCGCCGGCCCCCAGGAGTCCTTCATGCCCACGGAGGAGCACGTGCTGGTCGTGCGGCTGCTGCTGAAGCACCTGCATGCCTTCTCCAACAGCCTGCGGCCTGAGCAGGCCTCTCCCTCCGCCCACTCCCATGCTGCCAGCCCCCTGGAGGAGTTCAAGAGGTGTGTGTGGGCGGGGGCAGTCCCGTGACCCTTCCTGGCAAGGAAGTGGGGGCAGCAGAAAGACCCGTCTCGCTCCCCGCTCCATGGCAGGAGGGCCCAACCTCTCAGCTCTGCGGCCCCACCCCCGACGCCAGCAGGGCAGAGCTGAGGCCTGATGCTCAGGCCAGCGAGGGCTGGCAGAGTGGCGACGTGTGGGCCAGGCCTGTGTGCTGCGCCCCAGGGGTGTTCTCTGCGGGAGGGGCTGCACGCAGGAGGCCTTGTCCCGGGCCTGCCAGGTGGCCTGGGCTCTGGGGTGACGCCCCCGTCCCCGGCAGGGCCGCCGTCCCGAGGTTCGTCCAGCAGAAGCTGTACCTCTTCCTGCAGCACTGCTTTGGCCACTGGCCCCTGGATGCGTCCTTCAGAGCTGTGAGTGCCACCCCACCGCCTGCGCCCTGCGTGTGGAGATGGCAGGGGTCATTCTGCCAGCCCAGACCTGAACCCAGCCGCCCACGTGGGTGGGCTCCCAGCCTCACCTCTGCGGGGAGGGCCCAGGGGTCCTGGGAGTGCAGGGCTCCCTTCCTCCCTTCCCCCAGCGCCAGCCCCTCCGTCTCACCAGGTGCTGGAGATGTGGCTGAGCTACCTGCAACCCTGGAGGTACGCGCCCGAGAGGCAGGCCCCGGGCAGCGACTGCCAGGCCCGCGGTGTGTCGGAGAGATGGTGAGCCCGCCCCGGGTGCTCGGAGGGGTCCCCGTCATCCCCTGCCACATGCACTCAGGCAGAGCCCCTCAGCCCTGCCCCACGCCCGCGCCCGGGGAAGGGCCTCTTCCGTGAGGACCCCACCCTCAGCCCTCTGCGCTGCCCCCTGCCGTCACCCCGCTCGAGGCGCGGGAGCCAGAGCCCGGAGGAGTCGTGACTCACTCCACCACAGGGCGCCCTTCGTGCAGGAGAACCTGCTCGTCTACACCAAGCTCTTCCTGGGTTTCCTGAACCGCGCGCTGCGCACGGACCTCGTCAGCCCCAAGAACGCGCTCATGGTGTTCCGCGTGGCCAAGGTCTTCGCGCAGCCCAACCTGGCCGAGATGATCCAGGCGGGTGAGGCCCCACCCAGAGGGCGCCGGAGCGCTGGGCCGCGCCCGCCGCTGGCTGCCCTGGGGCCCCTGGGGGTCCGCGCGCACCTGGGGCCGCAGCCAGGCTGGCGTCCTGCCTTGCAGGCGAGCAGCTGTTCTCGGAGCCCGAGCTCGGCGTCCCGCAGCGGCAGCACCGGCTCTTCACGGCGCCCTCCTTCACCGGCAGCTTCCTGTCGTCGTGGCCGCCGGCTGGCACCGACGCCTCCTTCAAGGTGAAGAGCCACGTGTACGGCCTGGAGGGCCAGGACTGCAAGTACACGCCGATGTTCGGGCCCGAGGCCCGGGCGCAGGTGAGTGGCCGCGGCCACGCCGCCACGCCGCTCCGTCTGGCTAGGGGAGCCGAGTGTTCGCGGGTGACAGACTCGGCGTCTGGTGGAAGGTGCGCCTCGGCCGGAAACACGTGCGGGCGCCAGGAGGTGGCCGAGCGCGCTGATCCCCGCCCGCCCGCAGGTCCTGCGTCTGGCACAGCTCATCACGCAGGCCAAGCAGACGGCCAGGTCCCTCTCAGACCAGTGCGGGGAGGGCGCGGCCGGCCGCCCCTTCCTGTCCTGGCTGGGCTTCTACCCCGCGGACACCAGTGGCTCCTACGTGGGCAACGACCTGGACGAGCTGGGGCAGGACAGCGTCCGCAAGACGGACGAGTACCTGGAGAAGGCTCTGGAGTACCTGTGCCAGGCGTTCCGGGTACGCCGGCCGCCCGCCCCCGCCCTCAGGGCGAGGACCAGTCTGGGTGGGGGTGGCTCCCCGGGCCTCCAACGAGACCCGCTGCCCGTCCCGCCCCGCAGCTCAGCGAGGCCCAGCTCGCGCAGCTGACGCTCGCCCTGGGGACGACGCAGGACGAGACCGGGAAGAAGCAGCTGCCGGACTGCATCGTGGGCGAGGACGGGCTCATCCTCACGCCCCTGGGCCGCTACCAGGTGCAGGGCGGGGCGAGGGTCGGGTGCCGGGGGCGGGGCCTCTGCCAGGAGTGGGCGGGGCGGCGGGCGCGGTCTC
>SJYX01020351.1:79943-92035 GCA_006410675.1 Oreotragus oreotragus
GCCAACATCCGCTGGATCATGGAAAAAGCAAGAGGGTTCCAGAAAAACATCTAGTTCTGCTTTATTGACTATGCCAAAGCCTTTGACTGTGTGGATCACAATAAACAGTGGAAAATTCTGAAAGAGATGGGAATACCAGACCACCTGACCTGCCTCCTGAGAAATCTCTATGCAGGTCAAGAAGCAACATTTAGAACTGGCCATGGAACAACAGACTGGTTCCAAATAGGGAAAGGAGTACATCAAGGCTGTATACTCTCACCTTGTTTATTTCATGTATATGCAGAGTACATCATGAAGAATGCTGGGCTGAATGGAGCACAAGGTGGAATCAAGATTCCTGGGAGAAATATCAATAACCTCAAATATGCAGATGACACCACCCTTATGGCAGAAAGCAAAGAAGAACTAAAGAGCCTGTTGATGAAAGTGAAAGAGGAGAATGAAAATGCTGTCTTAAAGCTCAACATTCAGAAAACTATGATCATGGCATCTGGTCCCATCACTTCATGGCACATAGATGGAGAAACAATGGAAACAGTGACAGACTTTATTTTCAGGGGCTCCAAAATCACTGCAGATGGTGACTGCTGCCATGAAATTAAAAGACACTTAATCCTTGGCAGGAAAATTATGACCAACCTAGACAGCATATTAAAAAGCAGAGACATTACTTTGCTAACAAAGCCCATCTAGTCGAAGCTATGGTTTTTCCAGTAGTCATGTATGGATGTAAGAGTTGGACTATAAAGAAAGCTGACCACTGAAGAATTGATGCTCTTGAACTATGGTGTTGGAGAAGACCCTTGAGAGTCCCTTGGACTGCAATGAGATCCAACTAGTCAGTTCTAAAGGAGATCAGTCCTGGGTGTTCATTGAAAGGACTTATGTTGAGGCTGAAACTCCAATACTTTGGCCCCCTGATGCGAAGAACTGACTCATTTGAAAAGACCCTGATGCTGGGAAATATTGGAAATGGGAGGAGGAGGGATCAACAGAGGATGAGATGTTTGGATGGCATCACTGACTCAATGGACATGAGTTTGAGTAAACTCCGGGATTTGGTGATGGACAGGGTGGTTTGGTGTGCTACACACCATGGGGTCACAAAGAGTCAAATACAGCTGAGCGACTGAACTGAACTGAACTAAGAAGCTGATTGGAAGTTCTATGTTCATGAGAAAAGCCTCCTACATTGTGGACTTCAGTGCAGAGTGGTATAATTAAGTCAATTCATTGGACAAATTCAAAGTCACTACATTTACTTAATCATCTTGCTTAGTATGAAACATTACTCCCAACTGTGTCTGGTGTGTCGCAGTGCAGAGTTTTCCTGTTTTACTTCTCCAGAGAATAAGCCTCTAGTCCTTTGATCCCATTTGGAAAGACAATCATCAGTCAGTTCAGTTCAGTCGCTCAGTCGTGTCCGACTCTTTGCGACCCCATGAATCGCAGCACGCCAGGCTTCCCTATCCATCACCATCTCCTGAAGTTCACACAAACTCACATCCATCGAGTCCATGATGCCATCCAGCCATCTCATCCTCTGTCATCCCCTTCTCCTCCTGCCCCCAATCCCTCCCAGCATCAGAGTCTTTTCCAATGAGTCAACTCACGGCGCCCCCCAGCCCCCACCCGCAGGGTGAGTGTGGGGAGGGCCCCGCCAGCCCGCCGCTCGCCCGCTGAGCCTGCCTCCCGCTGCAGTTCGCAGGGCAGATGGCGGCGCTGTGCTCGCGGGCTGACTTCCTGGGCAGCTTCTGCCGCTACCACCTCTTGGAGCCCGGGCTGTCAGGCCGCCGCCTGCTGAGCCCCGTGGGGCGGGGCCGCGCTGCCAGCCGCCCGCGGGGCCCGCGGCTCAGCCTGCGCTTCCTGGGCAGCTACCGCACGCTGCTGTCGCTGCTGCTGGCCTTCTCGGCGGCCTCACTGTTGTGCGTGGGGCCTCTGCTCTGCGCCCTGCTCCTCGTGCTGGGCTACGTTCTCTACGCCGTGGCCATGACGCTGCTGACCGAGCGCGGCAAGCTACACCAGCCCTGAGTGCGGCCGCCCGCGCCCGCGCCCCGCGCCCGTCACCTCCGCGCGTCTTCGGCTGGTTTCCCGCCGCCTGGCAGGCAGGACCAGAGCCTGCTGGGCAGGGCCCAGGCCTCCCTGAGGGGGAGATGGCGCGGTGGGCTCCCTGCCTCAGCCAGAGGCCCCGCTGTGTGAAGCTCAGGAGTCAGGCCTCCCCGGGGGGAGGAGCGGGGGGGGCCGCAGCCTCTGCCCTCATGGCCCCGGAGTGGCGGGGAGGAGGGGGGTGGGCAGTGAGACCCCAGAACAGGAGACCAGCCTCTGGCTCCCAATTAGAATCAGGCCCCAAATGGGAGTCTTGAGAAAATCAGATGGTGGCTCTCCTCTGGTCCATGATTTTAAAGCTCGTTTTGCTGCCAAGTCCGAGCTGCACACCTGCGGCTGAGGAGAGGCACGCAGACGGCCACGGGCTGGGCCTGCCCTGGGTGCAGGGCTTGTCCCTGCAGGCCGGCGGGCTGCCCGCCCTGGGCCACAGCCAGAGGCGGTCGGACGCACCGTTTGTGTCCTCACTCAGAGCAGGTGCTCGGACAGGGTTTGGTAACACCGAAACGTTTCAAGTGCACGAGGCTGCACGCTCACAGACCCTCACGGCCTCCCAGGCCCTTTGTTCTGCAGATGAGGCACCGACGGCACTTGCCAACCCAGACCTAAAAGGCTTTGGTGTCTGTCAAAGTTTTCAAACTGTAAACGTTGGGCTTTGTGTTCTAATGTGAACTCAGAACAGCGGCCTTTGGGGCCTGTGGCCAAAAGCCAAACTGTAACTGACCCTGGATCTGAATAAACCTGCTGGTCTTGAGTCCCGTGGTGCTGCCAGTCAGCTTCTGTGGGCACAGGAGGCTCCAGTTTCCACCGCTTCCCGTGGACACCGGCTCTGCCACCAGCCTCTGAGATGATGTCTGGGGTCCCACGTCCATAGCACCGGTTCCTGACGACACCCCTGCGAGGCTTCCTCTGATGGATGTGGGCCCGCCTGCAAGGGTGGGGACCCCCTTCTCTCCGGGGCTCTGCTTGCCCCCATGCCCCCCTTTTCCCACACACCATTAACTGTGGGGCAGCCACCCACTGTGGTACCCACAGCTGTGCCAGGACCCGGGGGGTCTTCACGGAGCAGGATTCAGAAGTAGAGCGGACGCTGAGGTTGAGGGGCCGGGTGCCACCAATGCTCTGGCCTGGAGCGTGCGGAGGGCAGCTAGGGCCCACAGTGCTTGGCAGCTTCGCTCGGGGCCCGGCGTCACGCGGACCCTGAGGTGGTGTGGGGGCTCTGGCTACAGAGGAGACGGGACGGGAAGGAGCGGAGCCCAGGAGATAGGTCCCAGGGCAGAAAGGCCGCCGTCCCGGGCGGGAGGGCGCGGGGAGGCGGGCAGGGGCCCCGGTTCTGAAGAGGCCCGGGTGGGAACCGAGTGCCGGGGCGGGTTTGCAGTTGAGCCCCCAACGCCGCCCAGCCCTGCTCCTGCTCCGCCTCGGCCACCTTGACAGCAAGGAGCGGCTGCAGGGTGCCTGGAGGCGCAGCTTCCTGACAGGCGTCATGAGTCGTTTTCCAGGGCAGCCCAGCTAGAGACCCAGCCCCAGACCCGGGGGCCCCGGCCCTAAGGGGGTGAGCCCCGCCCCTCCACATCCCCTTCAAAGGCTTCCCTGGCGGCGCAGCGCTGAAGGACCTGCCTGCCACTTCGGGAGTCACGGGTTCCATCCCTGATCTGGGAGGGTCCCACGCGCCGCGACACAGTGAAGAGCCAGCGGACGAAGAAGCCACTGAAAAGGGCCAACTGCGGCCACGCTGCGGAGGGCCTGAGGCTCCCTCCCCGGCACGGCACCCTGTAAACAACAGCCTGACTCGCTGCCAACGCCTGCCCAGGCGGCTTCCTGCCCGCGGGCACCGCAGCTGGTGCTTGGGCTTAGCCGGTGGGTCAGCGCGGCTCCTACTGGGCACGGCCGCCACCAAGCTCCCGGAGCAACAACCTGAGCATGCGTCCTACCTCGTGGCTCTGAGCGGCTTGGAGCACACGCAGGTTTCTGTAGAAACAAGTGGAGCAAGCCAGTGGTGGAGGCCGCTCACAGGCGCACGGATCTAGCTGATGGGCCCGGGGTTTCGCACCCGCAGCTGAGCTGCAGAAGGGGGCGGGGGGCGGGCACAGCGAGGGGTGACCCCTGAGGAGGGGCTGCTGGCCCGGTGCCCGGGGGGCAGGCTGGAGGCGGGGGTTCTGCACATCTCAGCCCCACCCAGAGCCTCAGGGGGTTTATGCCAGCTGCCCACCCTCTCAAGCCCCAACGCCCTGACTTCGCCTTTGTGGCCACACCAGGCGCCTCTCAGAGCCCCCGGCCTCCCAGCCCCGCAGTCAACGCTGGACTCACTGTCCTTCCTCAGCTGTTTCCCAGAAGCCTTCCTGTCTTGTTTCAAGCTTCCGTGTCCTACAGAATGTCCCCAGGAAGCTCAGAGTCTGTGCGTCTGAAGCCTCCAAAGAGAGACCCACACTCAGGGCAGCCTGATCAGCGAGAGCCCCCTGCCCGGCCAGCCCCACTGCCACCCTCCTCTCCGGGAGCCTGGGGGTGCTGCCGGGCCCGCGGGCGGGTCTCTGAGGGTCTGCACCCCCTCCCTCCTGCCCGGGGAGCGCCACGCCCCTGGCCCCAGCCCGTCCTCCCACCTCTGCCTCCCGGGCTAGACTGAGGGCCCCGTCTGGACTAACCACTGTCCACAGATAAAAGCAAAGACATACTTCTTGTCATTCGTGTGGTGCTGGGCACTTGGAGATGCTGAATAAATAAATAAATAAAGACTCATGACTGACCATCTGTCCAATGAGGACGTTTGCTCTCTGTGGACGAGCATTGTACTCTTTTCTCTCCAGCGCTGAGCAAGTACACAAGAGCCTCCCAACAAGTAAATTTGTTTGACAGATACCTTACTGACCCTATTACATACATATCCAGGGGTCAAAATATGAACTATTGGATAGATTGGCTTGTCCATGATGAGAAAAGGGCCAGGACGGGGCCCTTTAATCTAACGTTGAACGAGTGAAGGGGCCTGACCAAGAACTCAGCTAAAGGGACCTCCCTGGTGGCCCTTTAAGAATCCGCCTTGCAATGCTGGGGACGTGGGTTCGATCCCTGGTCGGGAAACTCAGATCACACAAGCCAAACGCTGCGGTCACCGCGGTTCCTGCATGATGCAAGTTAACACCTGGCGCAGCCTAATTACTTATTTTTAAAGAAAAAGCTAAAAGTAGGACCGTTAGGAGAAAATACAGGAGCGAACATTGAAAATCGAGCTCACTGGTTTTTCAGGTATGACAGCTAAAGGGCAAGTGACAAGAGAGAGCTTCAGAGGCCCGGACGTCTTCACGACGCGTGTCTCCACTCAGATCGCTGGAAATAACGGCGGCGCCTCTTGTTGCCGCCCGTGCACAGCGCACTCCCTGTTCCGGGAACGGGAACTGCAGGGCCACTGGCCCTGACGAAGGGCAAAGCGAGATCACACACAGGCCCTCGAGGCGCGCGTGTGACTGTGGAGGGGACAGTAAGAAAGCGGCCTCCGTGTCACTGCCCTTAGAGGAGACAGTGATCGTTTCCCCGCACGAGTCGCCAGGATGAAGGACGGAAGCCAAGTCTGTCTTCCTGGCCGGCCGCGAGCAAGCACGCTTTCTCCCTCTCAACCGAAGCTGGCCTCGCGGGGCTGCAGCAGGTGCAGCAGAAGGAGCCGCCTCCCGCACCGCACGGCCCTGGCCCGCAGAGTCGCCGGCACAGCCAGCTTGTCCTTGTCTTCGCCCAGGAGGGTTAGGATGGCCCAGGAGAGCAGACGTAGGAGGGGCCCAGAGACCGCTGTGTGGCCGAAAAAAACAACCAAGGGGACGTCACGGCGGTCCAGAGCCGAGACTGCAGCCCCGGCACAGCCAGCCAGAGTTCACAGAACAAGAAAGGCAGGAACTGACAGCCCTGGGACACCCAGGAGGACGTACTGCCTGGCTGATAGGCAGCTGCCTGCAAGCCTGACCGAGTGCCCTTGGCCCACCCGAACCCACTTTTCCCTGTGAGAACCCACTAGGAGCACTGGGAGCCCCTTAAGATAGGCGGCTTCTCCTCCCGTTTTTTTAACTCTCAACCTTGCTCACACTGAGCCAGATCAGCAACTCATCAATTACGCTTTAGACTGTCCTGCCCGCCCCCACCTGGTACTGCTCTCGTGCAGGCCTCTGCTGCAGTTAAGTTGTGCCTCTCCTTACCGTCTGTCTCCAAAACAGGGCAGTGCTTTGGCCTGAGGCCTCAGCGCTCTGATGGATCGAAGAACAGTTGGTGATTTTGTTTGTTCAGCTCTTTTTGTGTGGGTGAGAAGGATGACAACCATGTCCCTTGCATGCGGGCCAGAAAACCAGAATATATATATCTATGTGCAGAACCCCTGCCTCCAGCCTGCCCCCACCCCCCCGGCGCCGGGCCACAACTGTCTTTTTTCTGCAGATTTTAAACAGGTATTAGACTGTACTTTTCTGTTGGGCTTCCCTGATAGGTCAGTCAGCAAAGAGTCTGCCTGCAATACAGGAGACCCAGGTTCGATCTCTGGGTTGGGAAGATCTCCTGGAGAGAGAAATGGCAACCCGCTCCAGTATCCTTGCCTGGAAAATCCCACGGACAGAGGAGCCTGGTGGGCTCCAGCCAGGGGGTCCCAAAGAGTCGGACACGACTGAGCCAGTAAGCTGCCGCCACTCTGCTGGAGACCCTGTTCTCTAGAATGACTGCTGATCTGTTTCTGTCGACGGAGTCTGAATTCTTCCCCTTGACCGCACCACGTCTGGGCTTTACTAGTGTAGTTCTGACGTCACAGGTCACGTGGCAGAGAGACTCGGCTCTGCTCTCCTCCTCTGAGGGGTTCTGACTTTTGCTCCCTGGGCAGTTTAATTACTGGAAGACTACAAGGACTTGTGGAGGCTGGGCTGTACATTTTCTAGGGGCAGATGAAGCTTGACTTTGTCCTTACTCTCGTGCAAATCTCTTATTTCTAAAGTACGGCCTTTATTCCCAAGCTGTGACTCTCGGGGAGTTTAAATGAAAAACGTCTCTGTCTTCTCTGAAAGCATCTTTGTCAGTTTCCAAACCTGGTCTCCCCTGGAGTTGGCCGTTTTGGCCTCTGGCTCTGTCCTGCCCTGGGACCTTCTGCATTTCGGGCCAGCCACACACTTGAAGGGAGTTCATAGCTCCGAACTTTCCAGCACCCCTCAGTTTTCACCCATCACCCTCTCCAGCCCGTAAGCCGGCGGCCTTCTGCTCCAGTCTGGCTGATCAGGAGCCCTCAGGAGAAAATGGCTCTTCGAGCACTGCCTTCTTGCAAACTCTGTTTGCTTTGTGCTGCTCTCTGGCGCCTGCGGACAGCTGTTTCGTGTGTTTTCTTCACACTTCATGAAGCACAGGGGTCTGCAGTGACTGGAAGTGGACACTCTACCTTTCGATTTTTGAGACAAAATCGTGTCATCTAAGGTATCATCCTGTAACCACAGCAGCTATTAAAACACAGCCAGCGAACAAAGCTGAATTAAGGCCTGGAACGGAGGATGAGTCTGCGGTTTGTCAGAGGAACGCTGCTGTTCAGGCGCCCAGTCGTGTCCGACTCGTTGCGGCCCCATGGACAGCAGCGCGCCAGGCCTCCCTGTCCATCACCACCTCCCAGAGCTCGCTCAAACTCATGTCTATCCAGGCGGTGATACCCTCCAACCATCTCATCCTCTGTTGCCCCCTTCTCCTGCCTTCAATCTTTCCCAGCATCAGGGTCTTTTCCAATGAGCTGGCTCTTTGAATCAGGTGGCCAGAGTATTGCAGCTTCAGCTTCAGTACTTCCAGTGAAGATTCAAGGTTGATTTCCTTTAGGNCATCTCATCCTCTGTTGCCCCCTTCTCCTGCCTTCAATCTTTCCCAGCATCAGGGTCTTTTCCAATGAGCTGGCTCTTTGAATCAGGTGGCCAGAGTATTGCAGCTTCAGCTTCAGTACTTCCAGTGAAGATTCAAGGTTGATTTCCTTTAGGATTGACTGGTTGGATCTCCTTGAAGTCCAAGGGACTCTCAAGAATCTTTTTCACCACCACTGTTCAAAAGCATCTATTCATTGGTGCTCAGCTTTCTTCATGGTCCAACTCTGTATCCATACACGACTGCGGGAAAAACCACAGCTTTGCGCCTATGCACCTTTGTCGGCAAAATAATGTCTCTGCTGTTTAATATGCTGTCTAGGTTTGTCATAGCTTTGATTCCAGGAGCAGCAGTCCTTTAACTTCACGGCTGGTCACAGTCGGCAGTGATTTTGGAGCCCCCTCATCTATTTGCCACGGAATGACGGGACTGGATGCCGTGATTCCAGCCTTTTGAATATTAAGCCAGCTTTTTCATTCTCCTCTTTCCCCTTCATCAGGAGGCTCTTTAGCTCCTCTTCGCTTTCTGAAATGAGGGCCGGCCTGTGACCAAGCGAGCTACCCCACCGGGGCGGGGCCCGGGACACCCGCACGAAGTCGGGGGTCGCACCCAGGCCCCGCCCCCAGCCAGCCTGGCCGAAGCCCCGCCCCCACGCGCCCCGCCCCCAGGCAAGGCCCGCCCCGCCGCGCGCGCGCCCCGCGGGCTCGCCCGTTTCCATGGCGACGCCAGGCCGGGCCGCAGCAGCCGGGCCACCGAGTGGGCGTGCAGCGGCAGCGGCTACATGAGCGCGGCGGCGGGGGCGGCCGGGCAGCGGCCCCGCAGCTCGGGGCTCCCGGGCTCCCGGGGCACGTCGCGCCCGCGCCCGCGCCTGCCGGCGGTGCCCCATCCCGGGCAGCTCGGCGCACCGCTCGGGCTCAGCGAGGCTCAGAAGCGGGTGCTGGACTTGGAGAAGAGCGTGCAGTTCCTGCAGCAGCAGCACTCGGAGATCCTGGTCAAGCTCCACGAGGAGATCGAGCGCCTGAAGCGGGAGAACAAGGGTGAGGGGGCGGCGGGCCGGGCCTCAGGAGGCGGCCTCGCGGGGCTCCGCCACCCAGGCCCCGAGCCGCCAACCACCCGCAACGGCAACCCGCCGCCCCCTTTGAAAAACTTCTGTCGAAGTGAAACACCGCCCTCCACCCGCCGCCCCGAGTCCGCGCAGGCGGGTCGATGGACTTTCCAAAGCCAAGCACACCCAGATGGGTCCCTGCCCCCTGGGTCATCCTGACTCGCTCTGTCCCCCGCGGAGCCTGGACCCACCCGGCCGCGGGCGCTCTGCAGACGTCCCGGATGCAGGGAGGGGCTGGCTCAGGGAGCAGCCGGGGCACCCTGAGTCCCCCCGAGGGTGCCGTGGCTGGGTCCGTGGGGCAGGGCTGCTCAGGGCCTCAGCAGGGAGGCCTGGGCCGGGGGCAGCCAGGCCGTGTCTCTCCGAGTGGCCCGAGCAGAGCTCATGCTTGCTTCCAGATCTGCACTACAAGCTCATCATGAACCAGAAGCCGCAGAAGAAAGGTAAGGCTGAGGCCCACAGGTGCCTCGTGCAAAGCGACTGCCCTCAGGAGCAGCCCCCGGATTAACCCAGGGGGACGGCTCCCAGCTGCAGCCTGGGGGACTGCACCAGAGCACCCCCACGGACCCCAGCCTCACTCTCCCAGAGGCTCGTCCACTTGCACTGCGGCCCCAGACATCCGTCCCCTGAAACACGGGCCGGCCCAGCACAGCCCCAGCTCCGGCCCCTGAGGCCTCGGGCCTCCCCACAGCAGCCACCCACGGCCTCATCTGCAGCCCGCTGGCCTTGCCTGTCCCCCAGACTCACCCAGGGCTGCCCTCCCCTCCTGCTGCTGAGGCCAGGCCTACATCGGGAGGTGGTCTGAGTGGTGAGCGGCGCCAGCCTTGAAGGCCCCCAGGGCGCTCCTCCTGGGAGGCACGCAGAGGGTGGTGGTGGGGACCCTTCTCTGGCGGGGTCCCACAGCCGCCGAGCGCTGATGTGGGCACGCAGTGCTGGGGCCCCGAGGGGACCTGGGGAGAGGACGTGCTCCCACTCAGGACCCCAGTTCCACCCGCAGCCCCCTTCCACGGCTCCCTCCGGGACTGGCAGGGTCTGGGGCAGCCTCGCTCGCGTGTGGAGGGGGCACAGGAACGGGCGGGACAGGAGCGTGGCCCTGCCACCGTGGGCTGACCCCGCGTGCCCCGCAGGCAGCACGTCGAGCTCCAGCCTTCAGTCCAACAAGTCCGTCTCGAACACAACAGTGTCGGGTGAGTGTGCCGGCGCCTCTGTGCTCGGGACGGGGTAGAGCAGGGCCCCCGGGTGCCGTGGGCCTGATGCGGGCGTGGGGTGCTGAGCAGCACGCCGCGCGCCCACGGCGGTCCTCAGGGGGCACCTCAGCCAGGCCCCATGGACTCGGCAGTCAAGGAGACGCTGAAGGGACCCAGGAGGGTCCCCAGGGGCCTGTGAGCTGAAGCCCCAGGAGGGAGCTGAGGCCAGGGGACAGGTCAGCGGGCTGGCTGGAGGGAAGACCGTCGGTGTCGGGTGCAAGGCTGCAGAACGTGTGACCCAGGAGCCCCGGGGTCCTCCGCCTGCTCAGCTCAGCCCTCAGAGCAGGCAGGACGCAGGCGGGGGGCCCGGCGCGGAGCCAAGTGAGGTCCTCGAGAGCTGCCCTGCCCGACGGTGCCTCGGACACTCCAGGCTTCGTGCGGGGTGGGCCCAGATCTTGCCTTCACTTTCATTTTGCCCAAAATGGGGTTCAGAGTCAGGGAATGGCTGCTGGCCAAGCCCCTGGCCCCGAGCTCTGCCGAGGACCACTCTGCAGGGCTCGTGGGGCTCTCTCTCTGCTTCAGCTGCTGCGGCAGCCAGCCTTCAGCGCTGTGGCCCCTCCAGGACATTCAGACCCCCACGGGCTTCGCCCCGCCCTGCCTCTGTGCCTCCCAGCACCCCACCCAGAAGGAGGCTGCTCCCCTGTCCCCTTTACGAGGGGCAGGCGGGGTCCCGCGGGCGCACGTGGCCCACTGACGCCTGGTGACACGGCCCCGTCTGGGTCTGACCTGCAGCCGGCTCTCAGGGCAAGGCAAAGCCCCAGCCCGGGTCCTCTAAGAAGCCAGACTGGAAAGCTGAAGGCCCCCAGAAGCCGGACCTGGAGGAGGAGACCTCGGTTACCTCCTTGCTTCACGGCGGCAGGGTGGACAAGGCCCTCGGGGAGCAGGGGCTTGTCAAGTAAGGCTCCCTGCGCCCGCGGGCTGGTGCGCTCAGCAGGCTCCCAGCCTGGAACCCACCCACGGCGTAGCCCTTTCAAACGGTCTCCAGTGGGAAGCAGGCTCCTGAAGGCTGGGCTGGCCCACCCGGTGGGCACCGCCTTTTCCCCTCCCCGGATCCAGCGGGCCCCAAACAGAAGCAAAGCGTCCAGGCCTCCACATCAGCTTGCTTTTCACCCAGAGAACCCCGAGTCCGGTTGGGGCTTCCCCGGGAACCGTGCTGGGCTCTGGAGGGCACAGCGTCGGCACACCAGGGCAGGGCCCCCCGTGCTGGGCTCTGGAGGGCACAGCATCGGCACACCAGGGCAGGGCCCCCCGTGCTGGGCTCTGGAGGGCACAGTGTTGGCACACCAGGGCAGGGCCCCCCGGGACTCGCCTGCTGTCTGCTGGGCCAGCGGGCCCGCCCCTGCTTCTCTGCAGCCTGTGGGCACCCCGCGCCGGACCCGGCCGCTCGACCACACCCAGCCCTCAGTGTGTGCTGCGAGAGGAGGAAGGGGTGGGCCTGCTGCCAGGCTGCGGAGACGCCCCTCCCTACTCTGGAGCAGGTGCCGCCCCGAGAGCTGGTGAGGCCGCCCCTGCCCCTGCCCCCAGCCCGGCGGCTCTCATGACTGTTTCAGGGAGGAAGAGGCAGACAGCAGTAACGCAGCGGCCCCCTGGGCAGTGGGCAGCCAGCACAAGGGCAGGCAGGTGCCAGGGGCGCCCTCGTCGGCAGGCCTGCCCCTGCACCTGCGCA
Source organism: Oreotragus oreotragus (assembly GCA_006410675.1). Lineage (NCBI taxonomy): Eukaryota > Metazoa > Chordata > Mammalia > Artiodactyla > Bovidae > Oreotragus > Oreotragus oreotragus. The sequence goes on from SJYX01020351.1 coordinate 91,915, forward strand.
AGCCCGCCACGCTGCAGCAGTGTGAGGCCGTCATCCGGCAGCTGTGGACCGCCAACCTCCTGCAGGCACAGGAGGTGGGGGGAGAGGGGAGGGGAGGAGGAGGGGAGGTGGGGGAGAGGAG
>SJYX01020351.1:98659-170477 GCA_006410675.1 Oreotragus oreotragus
CTGTCTCTTATACACATCCGGGGCGGGGCCGGAAGGGGGTTGGGCCCCGGCCGGGCCGGGCCTACCTGACGTTGGAGTTGGGCTGCGAGCTGGGCGGGCCGGGCTGCGGGGATGGCTGCGGGGGAGGCGGCATCGACTGCGGGGTGTGCACCTGCTGGCCCGGCGACGGCGACGACAGCACGGTGAGGCCGCTCTGGCTGACCTGCGGGGCGGGCGTGCCTGCTGAGCCGCCCGGCACAGCCCCGCGGCCCAGCTGCCGCCGCCTCGCAAACACCCACGTGGTGCGCCCTGCCACACACGCGGCCGGCACGCTGGCGGCAGGGCTGGACTGCTGGCCCTGGGCTAGCAGAGACTTCTGAGTGGGGGACACGACGTGCCGGGCCCCTGCCTCGTGCGTGTGGGAGCCTGTGGGCAGGGGCGGCCAGCGAGAACCACGCACAGTGACGGGTGGGCTGACCTCCCAAAGCCTCCGTGAGCCCTTGGGCCCCAAGGACAAGCCCGGGGGCAGGGCAGTGCGGAGGCCGTGCCATGCCGTTGCCTGCGTCTCCCTCGCCAGAGCTGCAGTCTGGTAGCCGAGCAACTTCTGCCGCGAGGGGAGAGCGCGGAGCGCTCAGGGTCACCTGCTCCCTGCAGCCCTCGTCAAGGGAACGTGGCAGGTTCCCGCCCCACTCTCCCAATAGGACGCCGCCACATCTGTCTGTAAACACCGAGGGAGGCGGTCACACGCCCAGAACTAGGAATGCGAGCGTGTGGAAACCGCTTTCTACCCAGACACGAGGTGCTAGCCCCGGCCGGGCAGACGGCGGCCCACCAGGCCCTGGAATAGGCCCCCAGAGCTGCCTCGCACAGAGCCTGCAGGGAGTGCACAGAGCCTGGCCCCTCACCGCACGGGACGCCTCCGCAGACCCTGCTGGCTTCGCTCAGGGTGTCCGGCACACTGCGGCCACCTCCTGTGTGCCGAGCGTCTCCCTGGAGGCAGTTCCCAGCCGCCCCCTAGCCCGCCCGCCGCACTCTGCAGCCCTGGCCTGCACTCTGCACCCGGTGCCGCAAATGCTGGCTGAGGGCCACTCTGCCTGGGGGCTGTTTTCAGCTGAGTCAGGGAAGACGGAGCGCTCACAGGAGCCCGGACCCCCACCAGGTTGCCCAAGGCCACCCTCTCTGCCTGCTCCCCCAGCACGGCCTGGCTCAGGCCCCTCCGGCTCTGCCCATCCTTCCCTGGACAGCTGCAGCCTCCGACTGCCCCCCGTGTCCCGGCACGAGCTGATAGCGCCCTCAACTGCACCGCTGGAGGCATCAAGGCTGGCCTGGCTTGCCCTGATGAGAGCCCTCAGTCTGGGGTCTGAGGACCTAGGTTAGTCTCTGGAGAACTAGGCAGGCGGAGCCGGCGGAGGGGGCGGAGCCGGCGGAGGGGGCGGAGCCGGCGGAGGGGGCGGAGCCGGCGGAGGGGGCGGAGCCGGCGGAGGGGGCGGAGCCGGCGGAGGGGGCGGAGCCGGCGGAGGGGGCGGAGCCGGCGGAGGGGGCGGAGCCGGCGGAGGGGGCGGAGCCGGCGGAGGGGGCGGAGCCGGCGGAGGGGGCGGAGCCGGCGGAGGGGGCGGAGCCGGCGGAGGGGGCGGAGCCGGCGGAGGGGGCGGAGCCGGCGGAGGGGGCGGAGCCGGCGGAGGGGGCGGAGCCGGCGGAGGGGGCGGAGCCGGCGGAGGGGGCGGAGCCGGCGGAGGGGGCGGAGCCGGCGGAGGGGGCGGAGCCGGCGGAGGGGGCGGAGCCGGCGGAGGGGGCGGAGCCGGCGGAGGGGGCGGAGCCGGCGGAGGGGGCGGAGCCGGCGGAGGGGGCGGAGCCGGCGGAGGGGGCGGAGCCGGCGGAGGGGGCGGAGCCGGCGGAGGGGGCGGAGCCGGCGGAGGGGGCGGAGCCGGCGGAGGGGGCGGAGCCGGCGGAGGGGGCGGAGCCGGCGGAGGGGGCGGAGCCGGCGGAGGGGGCGGAGCCGGCGGAGGGGGCGGAGCCGGCGGAGGGGGCGGAGCCGGCGGAGGGGGCGGAGCCGGCGGAGGGGGCGGAGCCGGCGGAGGGGGCGGAGCCGGCGGAGGGGGCGGAGCCGGCGGAGGGGGCGGAGCCGGCGGAGGGGGCGGAGCCGGCGGAGGGGGCGGAGCCGGCGGAGGGGGCGGAGCCGGCGGAGGGGGCGGAGCCGGCGGAGGGGGCGGAGCCGGCGGAGGGGGCGGAGCCGGCGGAGGGGGCGGAGCCGGCGGAGGGGGCGGAGCCGGCGGAGGGGGCGGAGCCGGCGGAGGGGGCGGAGCCGGCGGAGGGGGCGGAGCCGGCGGAGGGGGCGGAGCCGGCGGAGGGGGCGGAGCCGGCGGAGGGGGCGGAGCCGGCGGAGGGGGCGGAGCCGGCGGAGGGGGCGGAGCCGGCGGAGGGGGCGGAGCCGGCGGAGGGGGCGGAGCCGGCGGAGGGGGCGGAGCCGGCGGAGGGGGCGGAGCCGGCGGAGGGGGCGGAGCCGGCGGAGGGGGCGGAGCCGGCGGAGGGGGCGGAGCCGGCGGAGGGGGCGGAGCCGGCGGAGGGGGCGGAGCCGGCGGAGGGGGCGGAGCCGGCGGAGGGGGCGGAGCCGGCGGAGGGGGCGGAGCCGGCGGAGGGGGCGGAGCCGGCGGAGGGGGCGGAGCCGGCGGAGGGGGCGGAGCCGGCGGAGGGGGCGGAGCCGGCGGAGGGGGCGGAGCCGGCGGAGGGGGCGGAGCCGGCGGAGGGGGCGGAGCCGGCGGAGGGGGCGGAGCCGGCGGAGGGGGCGGAGCCGGCGGAGGGGGCGGAGCCGGCGGAGGGGGCGGAGCCGGCGGAGGGGGCGGAGCCGGCGGAGGGGGCGGAGCCGGCGGAGGGGGCGGAGCCGGCGGAGGGGGCGGAGCCGGCGGAGGGGGCGGAGCCGGCGGAGGGGGCGGAGCCGGCGGAGGGGGCGGAGCCGGCGGAGGGGGCGGAGCCGGCGGAGGGGGCGGAGCCGGCGGAGGGGGCGGAGCCGGCGGAGGGGGCGGAGCCGGCGGAGGGGGCGGAGCCGGCGGAGGGGGCGGAGCCGGCGGAGGGGGCGGAGCCGGCGGAGGGGGCGGAGCCGGCGGAGGGGGCGGAGCCGGCGGAGGGGGCGGAGCCGGCGGAGGGGGCGGAGCCGGCGGAGGGGGCGGAGCCGGCGGAGGGGGCGGAGCCGGCGGAGGGGGCGGAGCCGGCGGAGGGGGCGGAGCCGGCGGAGGGGGCGGAGCCGGCGGAGGGGGCGGAGCCGGCGGAGGGGGCGGAGCCGGCGGAGGGGGCGGAGCCGGCGGAGGGGGCGGAGCCGGCGGAGGGGGCGGAGCCGGCGGAGGGGGCGGAGCCGGCGGAGGGGGCGGAGCCGGCGGAGGGGGCGGAGCCGGCGGAGGGGGCGGAGCCGGCGGAGGGGGCGGAGCCGGCGGAGGGGGCGGAGCCGGCGGAGGGGGCGGAGCCGGCGGAGGGGGCGGAGCCGGCGGAGGGGGCGGAGCCGGCGGAGGGGGCGGAGCCGGCGGAGGGGGCGGAGCCGGCGGAGGGGGCGGAGCCGGCGGAGGGGGCGGAGCCGGCGGAGGGGGCGGAGCCGGCGGAGGGGGCGGAGCCGGCGGAGGGGGCGGAGCCGGCGGAGGGGGCGGAGCCGGCGGAGGGGGCGGAGCCGGCGGAGGGGGCGGAGCCGGCGGAGGGGGCGGAGCCGGCGGAGGGGGCGGAGCCGGCGGAGGGGGCGGAGCCGGCGGAGGGGGCGGAGCCGGCGGAGGGGGCGGAGCCGGCGGAGGGGGCGGAGCCGGCGGAGGGGGCGGAGCCGGCGGAGGGGGCGGAGCCGGCGGAGGGGGCGGAGCCGGCGGAGGGGGCGGAGCCGGCGGAGGGGGCGGAGCCGGCGGAGGGGGCGGAGCCGGCGGAGGGGGCGGAGCCGGCGGAGGGGGCGGAGCCGGCGGAGGGGGCGGAGCCGGCGGAGGGGGCGGAGCCGGCGGAGGGGGCGGAGCCGGCGGAGGGGGCGGAGCCGGCGGAGGGGGCGGAGCCGGCGGAGGGGGCGGAGCCGGCGGAGGGGGCGGAGCCGGCGGAGGGGGCGGAGCCGGCGGAGGGGGCGGAGCCGGCGGAGGGGGCGGAGCCGGCGGAGGGGGCGGAGCCGGCGGAGGGGGCGGAGCCGGCGGAGGGGGCGGAGCCGGCGGAGGGGGCGGAGCCGGCGGAGGGGGCGGAGCCGGCGGAGGGGGCGGAGCCGGCGGAGGGGGCGGAGCCGGCGGAGGGGGCGGAGCCGGCGGAGGGGGCGGAGCCGGCGGAGGGGGCGGAGCCGGCGGAGGGGGCGGAGCCGGCGGAGGGGGCGGAGCCGGCGGAGGGGGCGGAGCCGGCGGAGGGGGCGGAGCCGGCGGAGGGGGCGGAGCCGGCGGAGGGGGCGGAGCCGGCGGAGGGGGCGGAGCCGGCGGAGGGGGCGGAGCCGGCGGAGGGGGCGGAGCCGGCGGAGGGGGCGGAGCCGGCGGAGGGGGCGGAGCCGGCGGAGGGGGCGGAGCCGGCGGAGGGGGCGGAGCCGGCGGAGGGGGCGGAGCCGGCGGAGGGGGCGGAGCCGGCGGAGGGGGCGGAGCCGGCGGAGGGGGCGGAGCCGGCGGAGGGGGCGGAGCCGGCGGAGGGGGCGGAGCCGGCGGAGGGGGCGGAGCCGGCGGAGGGGGCGGAGCCGGCGGAGGGGGCGGAGCCGGCGGAGGGGGCGGAGCCGGCGGAGGGGGCGGAGCCGGCGGAGGGGGCGGAGCCGGCGGAGGGGGCGGAGCCGGCGGAGGGGGCGGAGCCGGCGGAGGGGGCGGAGCCGGCGGAGGGGGCGGAGCCGGCGGAGGGGGCGGAGCCGGCGGAGGGGGCGGAGCCGGCGGAGGGGGCGGAGCCGGCGGAGGGGGCGGAGCCGGCGGAGGGGGCGGTGCGCCTGTGCCCTGGTCCGGGGCCCCAGGACACTCTCCTTGCTGGAGTTACCACCGGAGCCAGGCGTCCAGATGGGTGCCCGGTCGTCCTCAAGACACCCCGGTCCCAGGCTCCTGTCAGGATCCAGGCCCCAAGTGCCCCGGAGTCACTCCGAGTAGCGCCACCCACCACTGCTAACAGCAAAACCCTCCAGACCAGACGGGGACTGAGGCCGGCAGGAGCCGCTCCAGAGGAAGGGTGCACAGCCACGGACGGCGACGCGTACCTGGGGACTGAGTCCAGGAGAGCCTGACTTTTGCTGAAACGTGAGGAGGAAAGAAAAGCCGCCAAGCGGGCTCTCCACCCACGCTTCCTGTCTGCCCCCTCGGCCCCACCTCCCCCACCCACGTCCGCTGCCACCGAGGCTGCAAAGGGCTGAGGAAGCAGACATTCCCCCAGGGGTCTTCTGACACCCACTGCTGCTAGACTCGAGTGCAACGAGGCCAGCCTACCAGGTCCCTGGACCCGCGAGCGCCCCACCCCGTGGGCAGATCTGGGAGCCTGGGGAGTCTGGGGCGTGGCCACCCAGGCTGGCCTCCAGCGCAGGCAGGCCATGGGCACGCCCCCTGTCCCGAAGGCCGGTCCTCAGAACTCCAAACCCTGCGGGAGGAGGGGCGACCCCGCCCCTCCCCGCTGCTGCACCCCAGGTCCCCGCCTCAGCTCTGCCGTCAGCTCTCTGCACTCTGTTGGGACAGAGGTCACAAATCCACGCCACCCTCGAAGCGACCAACCGCCACGCAGGCCGCACCAAACTCCAACAGAAGCAGAGGCAGCGTGACCGCTGGGAAGGGGAACGGGGCGCACCTGAGAGCAGGGAGCCCCAGGAGGCCTGCGGACGAGGCCGGGATACAGTGGTGGAAGAGAAGGTGGCCGACGCGGGCACAGGGCCCGCAGTCCTGCCCTGGCTGCAGAGGGGATGCGGGCAGCCTGCTTCACACGCGACCACGTGTGGGTGCGCCGACGAGGGGGCGCGGGGCCACAGAGCCCCTCCTAAGGCTGTGGAAACCCCATTGTCACGCTCCCCTGGACTCGAGCCACAGGGCCAGGATGGACGCTAAGGGACACGCGGCATCCCCGCCCAGACACGGCGCTCGGCTGACACGGCCACAGGTGGGTGGAAGCCCGTGGGCCCGCAGGTCTCACCACAGCACACCTGCTGAGTCAATGCCTTCCTGAGCCTCTGTGGGCAGACAGGAAGAACCAAGGCCAGGACTGGACACAGGCTGGGGGGCGAGCGGGCCTGTGGAGAAGGCCTTGCCTCCCACCCCAGACAAAGAGACTGTGGCCGCTACTGGGCAAGGCCGGGAGGCCCTTCTGTCCATCGACGTCAATGTGCCGGGGTGGGGGATAAGAGACAGGGGTGGGGGAGGTGGTGGTGGGCACCCAGGGGTGAGTCCCGGAAGTCAGGGCCGACTGCCAGAGCCAGACACCCCATCCTTGGGCGCCTCCTGGTCTCTGGAGCGACGGCTCCCGGCTCTGTGCTCAGAGCTGCGGCGGGAAGAGAGCACGCCGCCCACCACCCCTGCCGCCATCACACACTGGGGGAGGAGGCAAGAGGGAAGGCCTGGGGCGGCGCGGGGTGGGCGTGGCACATGCTCTGTGCAGCTCAAACCCAGACACGCCGGGCGGAGCTGCCCCGAGGACCCCAGGACTGGCCCGATCCAGCCAGAAGCTTGCTGTCCATGGGGGATGGGCACTGGCTGGCGTCCCCAGAGCCTCGGCGCGGGGCCCTCACCTGGACTCCGGGACCCACTATCTGCGAGGCCTGGGCCGTGGGCACTGCTGTCTGCGGTGGGACCTGGGGCTGCACCTGCGGCTGCTGCACCACCACTGGAGCCCGGACCTGCGGAGGAAGGAGCAGCGACCTGCAGCCGCCAGGCCAGGGGTGGGGCGCCCTTGCGTCCAGCCGAGGAGGGGCTCTGGCCGCTTCCCTGGCTGACGTCCGCTACCAGTCGACCCTTACCCGTGGCTCATCGGCAGTGCCCACGCCAGCCGGGCTCCGAGTCAGTAGGGTTGAGCCCTGCCTCCCTGACTCCAGTGAGAAGTCTGTCCCGATGGGCCACCACACAGCCACCACCACCAGCTGCTGCGGCAAGTCCAGGGCACTGACGGCCCGCGAGAGCCCTGCCCGCAGCCCCGACTCCTCGAAGGAACCTAGGCCAGCGGGCTCCTGCTGACGGGACTCTGCTCAGGACCCCCAGCGCTGCAGCCTGTGCCTCGGGGCCTCCAGTCGCCCACCACATGGTTCCGGTGCAGCTCTGCCTGACCTCACCCAGTGAAGGGCAAAGAGCGAAGGGCAAAGAGCAGGAAGCGAGCCGCGAGACACCGCTGGTGTCCCCAGCTGGGCACAGCACAGTCTTCACGTGACGTCCCCGTTTACAGACACGGGTCTGCTTTTGCACAGATGCATGACCAGATAAGGACTTCCCTGGGGGCTCAGACGGTAAGGCGTCCGTCTACAACGCGGGAGACCCGGGTTCCATCCCTGGGTCGGGAAGATCCGCTGGAGAAGGAACTGGCAATCCACTCCAGTACTACTGCCTGGAAAATTCCATGGAAAGAGGAGCCTGGTGGGCTACAGTCCATGGGGTCGCAAAGAGTCGGACACGACTTAGCGACTTCACTTCACACGACAAGATAATATCGTATGCCTTCCTCAAAAACATGGTCACGACCTCTGCTCAGAACAGAACTCTGAGTGGTCCGTGGGCCGGGCAGGTGGCATGCCCTCCACCACAGTGCGAATGCAGGTGCTGCAATCCACCTTCTCACCCACAACCTTACGATGCCCTTGTCCTCCACCAAATCAGCCAGGCTGCTTAGAAGACAAGGTGCCTCCTGGCAGAAGGGGCACTGCCACGGGGTGTGGCAGCTGGTGGGCGCATGATCCTTTGCTGAGTGGCACGTGGGGGCCAGGGTGGGGGTGCCAGGGTGAGTCCTGGTGCTGGAAGAGGGCCTGCCGTCCACAGCCCTGGGGACACTGGGAGAAGGGCCCCGGCCACGTGACACCAGCTACTCACCAGTTTCAGCTGTGGCTGGGTGTACAGCATCTGCCCAGGGAGGGCTGGAGCCTGTGACACCAGAGGCTGTGGCTGTGGCTGTGCCTGCGGCGGGGGCTGTGGCGGGGCCTGGTGGTGCTGCGGGGGCTGCAGCTGCTGAGGCAGGGCCTGCGAGGGCGGGGGCGGCGGCTGCTGCAGCGGCGGCTGCTGGATGGGTGGCTGGGCCTGGAGAGCCTGCTGCTGCTGCTGCTGCAGCTGCAGCTGGGCCATGCGCTGTAGCTGCTGCTGCTGCATCTGGGGCAGAATAAGCAGCCCCCTCAGCTCGTGGCCTGGCCCAGCGGCGCTCCTGGGGGCAGAGGGACTCCCGGCGCCACAGGGCCCTGGCCACGGGCGCGGCCCATCCGAGGCCTGAGGGGACAAAGGCAGGGTCCAGGGAAGGGCCCAGAGGGCGTGGTAAGGGGTCAGGTGTAGGTACAGCCCCAGAGAGGCTGGGCAAGGCTCAGCCGACCACAGACCTCGGGAGCCCCTTCCAGGGGTGCCTGTGTGGCCCCGAAAGTGGGCACAGGACCAGCTTCAGGATGAGGAGGAGAGTTGGGCCTTAAGGCGCCCTGCCAGCCCGGGAGAGGGGGTGTGGGAAAGGGGGCGCAAGCCCAGGCCGGGAGCAGGCGGCCAAGGGTGGGTCCTTTGGGGCTTCCCTCCCCCAACCCACAACAGGCCGGAGCGGGAGACGCCTAACCCGTCAGGACAGTGACTAAGGCCCCGTGTGGGAGAAGAGCTTCCCCTATGACATGGCCACCCACGTGGGATACTCAGCGTGGTGTCCAGGCGCCAGAGCTCTCGGGAAGGGCACACAGGGGCCCGTGCGTGCTCGCAGCACCCAGCCTTCCTGTCGAGGGTCGCCTTGCTGTGGCCGCCTGCACCCGGGAGCCCCCACCCCGCCCTGGCTCGGGGGCACGGGGCCGGCACCTGTTGCTGGTTCTGCTGGTGCAGCTTGATCAGGTGCTGCTGCTGCTGGAGCTGCTGCTGCTGCTGCACCGCTGCCTGGAACTGCTGCTGCATGGCGCTCTGCTGCGCCTGGAACTGCTGCTGCTGCTGCTGCTGCAGCGCCACCTGCTGCTGCGCCTGGAACTGCTGCTGCTGCTGCTGCAGCGCCACCTGCTGGAGCTGCAGCTGGGCTGGAGACAGACGGGTGGGGTGCTTGTCCTGGCTGCAGCTGGGGGAGGTGCCACCCCCGCCAGCATGGGAGGGATGGGGTGCCAATGACAGGACTTACCACTAACATCCACTCTACAGTAACTGTGGTCCACTCTACAGGGACCCGATCCACCCCACACTAACTGTGATCCACTCCAGTAAAAGATTCACTCGACAGAAACCTGATCCACCCCACAGTAACTGTGATCCACTTTACAGGAACCCGATCCACCCCACACTAACTGTGGTCCACTCCAGTAACTGAGATTCACTCGACAGGAACCCGATCCACCCCACAGTAACTGTGATCCACTCTACAGGAACCCGATCCACCCCACAGTAACGGTGATCCACCCCAGTAACTGTGATCCACTCGACAGAAACCTGATCCACCCCACAGAAACTGTGATCCACTCCACAGGGACCCAATCCACTCCACAGGGACCTAATCCACTCCACAGTAACTGTGATCCACTTGACAGAACCCTAATCCACCCCACAGTAACTGTGATCCATTCCAGTAACTGTGATCCACTCGACAGAAACCTGATCCATTCCACAGTAACTGTGATCCACTCCACAGGAACCCGATCCACTCCACAGTAACTATGATCCACTCCAGTAACTGTGATCCACTCGACAGAAACCTGATCCACCCCACAGTAACTGTGATCCACTCCAGTAACTGTGATCCACTCGACAGAAACCTGATCCATTCCACAGTAACTGTGATCCACTCGACAGAAACCTGATCCACTCCACAGTAACTGTGATCCACCCCAGTAACTGTGATCTGCTCGACAGAAATCTGATCCACTCCACAGGAGCCCAATCTATTCTGTAGTAACTGGAGTCACCCTGTAGGAACTGGACAAACTCTACCATAACGAAGGGGCAGGAAGGAACACGCCAACCAGGAGGCCCAGTACGGCAGCACCCATCTGCTTCCTGCCTGGATGGTTCCCCCGGCTCTGGACACAGCTGGGGCCTTTTGTGACCGGCTCCTTTCCCTCAGCGCTGCATTCGTAAGGCTCACCTACGCTGTGCCTCAGGTCCGGATTCCCTTCCTCTCTGGGGCCGCACAGTACTCCACTATATAGATCCCCCACACTTTGTGTTACCTGTCCATCAGCTGACGGACATCTGGGTTGTGTCCACTTCATGGTGGTTGGAAATAACGCTGATGCAAACCACCAGTCAGAGACATCCCTGGGTCCAGTGGTTAAGACTCTGCACTTTCCCTGCAAGGGATGTGGGTTTGATCTCTGGTTGGGGAACTAAGATCCCACGCTGCGTGTGGCACAGCCAGAAAAGTAAAAAGGAATAATCATTCACAAGCTCTTCAGTGGTGCTGTCTCTTTTCAGGTGACGAAATGTGTCAAATTCCATGCCACGCGTTTACTCCTGAACACTGCACTCCCAGTGCGCAAAAAAGGGTACGTGAGCCCTGCTGCTCTGTAGTAACCAAGTCCCATCTGGACCGAAGCCCTCCAGGCTCCTCTACGGGATTCTCCAGGCAAGAATGCTGGAGTGGGTCGCCACTTACTGCTCCAGGGGACGGAACCTGCGTCTCCTGCTTGACAGGCAGGTTCTTTACCACCGAGCCACCTAGGAAGCCCGACGTGAACTCTGAGTACTTCAGTGAAGGTGAAGGGAGGAGCACAGACACTTTGTCCCTTTGTCCGATTTCCCGCAACAGTGGCCCTTTGTAAAACTGCGATACCCTAACGCAGGAAGATGTGTGCCTGTCTGAGCGTCCAGTTTAAGCTCTACACCATCTTCTCACCGGGTGACGTGCGGCCACCCCCGCGGTCACCACCTGGCACAGCTCCAACACCACAGGCCCTCATGTCAGCTCTCAGCAGCTGCCAAGGCGACCCCGTCTCTACTGACATGGCCACTGTGAACACTGGATAAAGCACAGAGCAGGCACGGCTCTGTCCTTCAGCTGAAAGCATCGGTGTGCAGAGCCCTTCCTGAGCACGCTCCCCACCGCACCCTTCGGTTCTCCTGGCTCATCGCTTCATCTGGTCAACTTTCTGGGAGGAGACTGGCCCACCGCGTCCTTGCCTGAAGTCTTCTGCAGCGTATGTCTCAGGGGTCTCCTGTCGGGACTAAGGACCTGTACCCTCCCCTCTCGTTTCCATCCGGCCTCAGCAGGAAAGCCCCTCTCTTCACATTCACAGCGATCACCTACAGTTTTCAGCTTTTCTATCCGTCCTTCCCCTTCCAAGCCTCTCAGCTTCACCGACATGCAGCTGACATTTTCTCCTCCTCTTCTGCATTCTCTCTTGCTGGACGCTTGGGCTGCTTTCATCTGCTGTCTGGGTTTTTGTCTGTAATGTCCATCTCATTCCAATTTTTCCCACTGATGTGGAACTGACAAGCTGTTTCTATTGTTTCAGCAACGACTCTTAGAATTATTATACATGGCTAATTTTAAAAACTATAAAGTCTATCCATATTTAAACCTCTTCCCTAAATATGAGGACCTCAGACTCCTCTGAATTTTTTTTAAAGTAGGTTTTCTATGCACACAACAGACCTGGGTCCGTGCTACCCACTCTTGCTGACGCGGCTTGGTGTGGCACCTGTCTGCCTTACGCTCATAGAGCGGACCTGCAGGAAGAGGCAGGACGGAAAAGCGGCCGGGGCGCAGCCTCGGGGGCCCGACAGGGACCCTGGCTCTGTTGCTGTTCTGCACCTATCTCCTCGGCTGCAAGAGGCGTCCCACACTGGACTCCTGTGGAGGGCAGCTCCGAGGACCGTGGCACGGAGATAATCTCTGCTTACAGAAAGGATTCCCAGCCGTGCCCCTCCTGACATGGGGCCAGAGCACGCTGTGCCGGGGTCCACCCAGCACCACGTCTGGTCTCTGCCCGTCGGAGGCCAGGAGCCCGCCCGCACGAGCTGCTACAGCCCGACCGTCCCACACTGCCAGACAGCCCCCAGGGTGCAAAGCTGCTGAGAGTCACTGGCATGGACTGACGCCTGTGGATGCCCTTGTATGGAAAACGCTGCTTCGCCTGTTTAGACCTGGTATCTCGGGAAGGAGAAGGTGGTGAGGGAAAGAGAGCGTGTCTGTGTGTCTCGGGAAGGAGAAGGTGGTGAGGGAAAGAGAGCGTGTCTGTGTGCTCCCCTCCCTTTCAGCGAGGGCCTCCTCGGCTCTGCTGGCGGCTCTGTACCTGGGGCGCTAACATCGCAAGCGGCTTTTGACTCCATCCCTGAGTCTGCCGGACGCTCCCGCCTTGACAGACGGCTGTTGAGGTCGCCTTCTGGGCTCTGGTGTCCTGTGGCACATGGGCTGGCTGGGGTGTGGTGCCTGTGGAAGCCGCGTGGAGCCCTGGGCCCCGGCTGCCGCCCCCTCCCTCCCTCTGCTCTGGGCCGCCCTGTGATGCCAGCCACGCTTCTGACTTCAGCCTCCCGCTCCCAAGGCCTGTCCTCTAGGCTCCATTCTGGGTAACGCCTTCCAAGGCAGCTTCCAGTCCACAAGCTCCTTCTCCAGCTGTAACTAGCCTGTTTATTCACCCACTTTCCTCTCCCAGTAACTTTCCTCTCACATCTACAGGCTCTCTGCGGTTACTGGTCACCTCTGCTCGGCCACTCCCGACACAGTGCCACAGCGCTCATTCCCTCGGAAGTCCAGACCCCACCTCCTTCCGCACCTGAGCTGACACCTAACAAAGCTGCGGCCCTGGAGGACTCCACAGCTGGTTCCTGTCTCTGCTCCTCCAGGAGGTGAGCCTGCTTCCCTCCAAGCCTGCTGACCGTGCACACTGCCTGACCTGGATCGCCAATCCCCACAGGCCTGCCCTGGAGACGACCCTCCGGTCTAGCCCTGTCTCCGGCGCAGCTGGGGATGCCAAGGGCACCATACCCATCCTGCATGGACGGACCTCACAGCCCAAACACAGGCCACCCAGGACCCGGTCATCCGGGGCCAGGGCTCCTAGGCACCTATCTTCCCCAAAGCCAGAAACAGGGCTGATTTTTAAAGCTGGTCTCAAACACACAACATAAAACTCTTCAGGGAACAAAAATATGCTGAGTTTAAAAGCCCAGCCTCACCCACAGTCGGCAGTGTGCTTCCTGTGACTAACCCAGGCCACCCGGAGGTGCCTAGTGGGCTCTCGACTGCCTTTGGGTGCCCTGGTCAAACCTTGGACCCAGGGCCCACACTCTGGGGCATGGCACTAGGGCCTGAGCAGCCTGAATTCCACGGCAGAGTTCGGAGGTGTGAAGAAGGGTGGCGAGTGCCCTCGGACACACACCTACCTCAGGCAGACCAGGCCCCAGCGGTCACAGGGGGTCCTGCGGGGGCAGCAGCGACACGAGGGCAGGAGCCCAGGCCCCTCCGGGGCTGACACGGGATGCGGCCAAGGTCGGGCCGGGAGGGCGCAGGCTGGCACCAGCCCTCCCCCGCTGGGCCAACGGTCTCGGGAGTGAGGCTGCGGCTCACACTAAGCTCGTCCAACTCAGACCTGTACTTTATTATAAAACCCAATCGTGTACCAGAGTGTTACACAGAAAGGAGGCAGAGCAGCCTTCTGAAAGCCGCCCTGTGTGCGCCTGTGCTGAGGGGACACGGAGCTCAGGATGACGAGCCAGGCAGGGAACCGGAGAGAAAGCGAAGCTCTGGGAGTGGGGGCGGCCGGGGGTGTGAGGGGGCGGCCGGCCTCGAAGTGAGGGACCCTGGCCAAGGACACGGGCCAGGCACCGGGGCCACGGCAGCCCTGCTCACGGCGTCCCGGCAGGGCCGCCAAACTGGACACGTGGGCATACTACACCCTGTCCGCGAGCATTCACGCTGGCTTCAGTCTAACAGCCCAGACAGAAGCAACCTGCCTGCCCTCCAAGGCTGAGCCAGTCAAAGGACCGTGGCCCCAGGACATTCCTCAGCAGTGAGCACGACCTGGAGGCTCTAAGGGCATTAAGCCCAGTGAAAAGCCAGTCTCAAAAACGTAAATATCGCACGGCTCCACTGGTGCAGCACTTGCCAGAGATTACCGAGGCCGACAACGGACGAGCAGTTGCCGGGCTCAGGGCCGAAGCGCGGAGCCAGCACGGCCCGCTAGCGGGGAGGCTCCGCGTGCTGACTCCGTTTCACTTCTGGCAAGTCCTGCCCGAGCTGCACCCGGGCACACGGCCCGAGATGTGGGCACGGCACCGTGGTGGCTGTGGCGACACAGCTAGGAGCTCGGGGAGAGGCACGCGGGGCTCGGTTCCTCTGCAACTTCCGGGGGCCGGGAGCGCAGTGCAGCCCCTCTCCCTGTCCTCTGAGGCCTGGGGCCGGGCCAGTCCTGGAGCGGACTGCTGCCCCTGGAGGGGGTGGGGCGGAGGAGCACCGAGGCAGAGCACGGCCCCAGGGCTGGGGTCCCAGGCCGCCCCCCAACCCCCCCGCCCTCTGGAGCCAGAGGCTGGGCGTCCCCTGCTCCACCCGTGTACTCACTCTGCGGAGCGGCTGTGGACACGACGGCCATGTTGTGGGGGGCCATCCCCGAAGTGCCCGGAGGCGGCTGTCCCGACAGCGGCACTGGCTGGCCCATGGCCCCCAGGCCGCCCATCCCGCCCAGGGCCTGGCCCGGGCCCCGAGCAGGCAGGCCAAGGCCGGCGGCTCCTGCAGCGGGCCCGCCCGTCAGGCTCTGCAGCGCGTTCATGGGGTCTGCGGGGCACAGGGCATGTGTCTCATGGTGGTGCCCCCCGACCCGGGCCAGGCCCGTGGGCCAGGAAGCCTTCCTGAGTCCACGCTTCCTCCCACCTCAGGCTTGATGCCCTCAGCGCCCCAAACGCTGAGTGGCCGGGGCCCCTCCAGGCAGGAGCCCAGCCCACAGCAGGCCTGGGACTGGGGTGAGCCAGCCCGTGGGGGCTCCGCCCCTCTTGGATGGAGGCCCCTCCCAGGGGTGAGACACGGCGGCACACCCAGAGCAAACAGTGTCGAGGGCCCCTCTCCAGTCAGCAGAGCCTGGGGGCTGGTCTCCCCCCAGAGCGGTGACCAGTCCCGTGCACAAGTCTGGGCAGGGTCCCATGGAGGAGCAGCTCTCGGAAAAGAGCCCCGATGCCAGTGTGGGAAGGCCTGTGATGCTGCGCAGCAGCCAGGGCCTGGGGAGCAGCCGAGGCGCTGTCGCAGCAGGCCCACGGCCACCCGCAGGCGGAGCGGCCCGGCCAGCACCCTGCCACAGAGCCCAGCGCCGCAGCGTGCTGAGTCCAACACCGGGGCCCAGACGCCCTCCGCCGGGCGTGCTGACCCCGCCCTGCTCCCCTGCACCAGCAGCCCAGGAAGGCCAGCAGCCCCCGGCTACTCCCGCCTGGGCGCTGGGGTCACCTCAGCCCCTTCACTGGCGGCTTGCTCAGCGAGACCTGGGCTAAAGCAACAGGGCTCCCGTGTGATAAAACTTTGCAACTAAAATAAAATAAATAATGACTCAACTTGCAAAGAAACCTTGTAACTTAAGGTTAATTCACAGCTACTCTCTACGAAATGTCACCACGGATGACTACGCTGAAAGTACGGCTATGCATACCAGTTATCTCCGTGGGAGCTCAACATTCTAGACAGACCTCAACCGCCACGTGAGTCTGCCGGGAGGAATGGGATGGGGTCGCTGCCGCCTGACGTCAGGGTTGGGGGCGGTAGTGGCGTCCCTCTGGGAACCTGCTCCTCCCAGCAGAGCGACCCCGCCCGCAGCGCCCAGCATCCCGGGCCTGCCACCCATCTGAGCAGGGGAAGAACTTCAGAAAGGAGAAACTTACCACTGACAGAGGCTTGAGACTTCTTGTTATCTGTGTTGAAAAGAAAAAAAAAGAAGAGAAACCCAAGTAAACAGTTTTACATAACCACATATTTCCACGCTAAGTCCCTGCAGGAAGCATTTGCCCAGAGGTCATTCACTAACCCTGACCCGACTCTGCCTAGAAACTAGACGAAACACACTTGAGGGCTTCAGCATCTGTGCATGTGAACACACGTGTAGTGTGTGTGTGAACACACGTGTAGTGTGTGTCCCACCCCTGGCAGTGCTGACACATGGGAGGCTGAGGGTGGCCGGGGGCTGAGAGCCCTCTGTTTCCAGCCCGCTCCAGGGCGGCATCCACGTTTTCTGGATGAGGAAACTGAGTCTGTCCAAGACTGCTTAGAAGCTGGACCCAGCCCTCCGTGGCGCTGGTGGGGAGCGGCCACAGCAGTTCCACCCTCTCCCGGGGTGAGGCCGCCGTGGGCGCCCCCGACACGGGAAGTGCCAGGGCCAGCTCCTGTGGACCCCGCAGCCCGTCAGGCTGAGCCCCCGCCAGGAGACAGCTCAGGGCCCAGACTTCTGGTGGTGGCTCCTCCGCCCCAAACACGGCAAAAAGAGAGGGAGGTCGGTCTAAGAAGTCAGTGTGGGAGGGCGCAGTGGCCCTGCGCCTGAGGTGAGGGACGGTGGAGCTGCAGCCGCCCACACGGTGCCACCTCCCGCGGGCACACACCGCGGGCGGCAGGAGGCGCTGGGGCCGGAAGCCCGGAGCGCCCCGAGAGGAGCCGGGATGCAGGCCAGGCCTCACCAGGGCAGGACGCGGGCGGTGCTGGGGAAGCTGGCCCTAGAAGCGTCCAGCCTGACGGGAACACGGTTAGGTCCAGCCTCCGTGGGTCAAAGAAAAAAAACCCAGATATCAGGGAAGAAAGTGTGTGTTCCAGGGTGGACTCTGGGCGTTTAGGAACCGCCTAGAGATCAAAGCAGCAGTCCTTGAGGAGGGGAGGTCAAGCAGACAGGCAGCGAGGGCAGTCCAGCACAGAGCCCTGGACACTAACGCCCCGCCTTGGGCCACACCAGCAGGGTCCAGGCTGAAGCTCTGGGAGGCTGGGAAACACGGGACCAAGCGTGACGCCGTGACGAAGCTCCCAGAAAGCCGGCATTGTCCAAACAGCCCTCCCGCGGTGACCACACCATCCAGAGGTGTGACGTTTTACTTACGGATGTCTCGAAAATGAATAATCAGCCTGGCCACCAGAGAAAGGTATTCGTCCTGAAAGCAGAAACAGGAAGCAGTGAAGCTCAGAGCAGAAGTGAGGTGGAGCGACGCCCCTCCCAGCCCCGGCCCCTCTGCGGTCCTCCCGGGGGGCAGCTCGGCCTCCTCTGGAATCCGTCCCTCGGGAAAGGCCAGCAGAGCTTGGCTCCCTCAGGCCAGAGAAAGGCAGGCAGAAAGAGAAACCAGGAAGGTACCCAGACAGCGGGAGCCGCTGCTCCCCCAGCCCGCTGTAAAGCCTGCAAGGCTGGGGGGCGCCTCAGACACCCCCCTTTCACAGCAGGGCCTGCCCAGCGTCACAGGGCACCGCGGAAGCAGGCCGGGAGGGCCGGGCCGCGTCAGTCTCGGCTCCATTTGGAGAAGCACTTCCGCTTTTCCCACGGCCTGCTGCTGTTGGGCTACTCAGGCAGCCCTTCCATGCAAATGTGGCTGGCCATCCCCACCCCTGGTGAACTCACTGCGAGAGAGGGCAAGAGGGCACAGCGCCACTCAGGGAGGCGAGGTGAAGGCCCCCGCCCACGGCGTTGCTGGACCCACCCAGCAGGGCCTGCCTTCCACGGATTGTCCTCTTTGTAACCAAGGACACTCACTCCCGGGCTTCCCTGGAAATCACTACTGTGAGCTTGTCCTGGGGGCAACGAAGGGATGTTTGTAACAAAACTCTTCTTTCAGAGAAGCTGGACCACCCCTCGAGGCAGACAGAGGGCAGAGCTTCGGCCCGCCTCCTCTCTCAAGCCCCTCCTAAGTCACCAGGCCAGAGCCGGCCCTCACCGAGACCCACCCCAGGGCACAGGGAACGGCTCTCAGGCGATACACCAAGCGGGTCTCCAAGGACTCGACATGTAACTCACTGTCTGACCCCGTGAGCCCTCATCCATCTCAAACCGCCGCCAGCATGTCCTCAGCCGGGGAATCGGAGGAAAACGGGGGAAAGGCCCAGGAGGCCACAGGGCAGGTAGCGAGGAGTGGGATGTGAGGAAGGGGTCCTCAACACGGCCCCTCCAGATTCCCCTCAATTTCCGGGAGGAAAGAAGTCCCCAAATCACCTAAGCAGGCTGGCCCCTGAAGGGCAGCAGGGTGGCAAGTGGGGAGCAAGGAAAGTGGGGGCTAAAGGAAGCTCAGAAACGAGGTGGCCGAGGCGAGGAGATGGGGATGGGGAGCCGGCCAGGTCAAGAGCTGACTGTAAGGCCAGCTTCTGGGTCAGAGAAACCTCAAAAGGATCTGCTGAGCTTTTTCTACTTCCAAATCAAGAGGACGCTGGTTACAAAGCAACCAGTTCATTAAAAAACCCGAAGAACAAATGCTGGAGAGGGTGTGGAGAAAAGGGACCCCTCTTACCCTGATGGGAACGTAAACCGGCACAGCTACTATGGAGACCGGTGTGGAGGCTCCTCAAACAAACTGGAAACAGAGCCAGGACCCCGCAGCCCCACGCCCGGGGCACGACTCGGACAGACACGCGCACAGCCCGGGCGGGGGCGCGGCTGAGCGTCCGTCGGCAGAGCGCCGGGCAGAGGCAGCACGGCGCACGCGCAACAGGCCGCCAGCCACAAAGAGGCGGGGACCGCGCCGGCCACAGCAACACGGAGGGGCCCGGAGGCGGCCGCGCTAAGCCGAGGCAGAGGAAAACAAACCCCACGCGCCGTCATTTACGTCTAGAACCCAAAACATGGCAAGCGCACTGTCTAGGAGGCAGAAGCAGACTCACAGACACACCACGGGCAGACGCGCGGCTGCCACGGGGGTGGGGGAGGGAAGGGATGGACTGGGAGACTGGGCTCCGTAGGGGAAGCTGTTACAGGGTGAACAAGGCACACAGCGCGGCACTGAACGCCCCATGACGGGAGAGCACACGTGAAGGAACACACGTAAGCACTCTGCTGCAGAGACGGAGGCCACGGTGTGACGCGGCTACGCTTCAGTTAGAGATGAAGAGCCAGACACTGCTCCTCTGACACAAGAACGGGGTAGGAGGCCCAGGTGTGTGTCCCCAAAGCCCCTGGCACGGAACCAGGACCAAGTGCTTGGAGCCAGGTGGGCAGCGGGCGCCGCAGTCCATGCCCACGGAGGCTGCCCGGGGCTGCAGAGGCTCTGGGGACCTCAAGGGGCAGAGAGGGGAGCGGCCGCCCGACAGGAGAAGGGGGCACAGGGCGCGGCCGGCACGGGGCACTCCTGTGGGTCAAGCCCTCGCGGGCCGATGGTCCGCCCCTCCAGCCCCCAGGGCAGCTGCCTGACCCACCGTCCAGAATGGCCTCCCCAGGCGGGCGAGTTCCAGGCCCCCAAGCAGACACGCGGGTTACGGGCCCACTCCTGCTCCAAGGCGCCCTTCCTAGGGCAGCCTCGAAAAGGCGAGAAGGCGCACAGCCCTCCACCCTGGCTCTGGGTGTGGCTAGGCATGGTGCAGCCCGCGCTCCACAGACCTACTTGCGCCCCCCATGCCTGGGCGGCGGGGACACAGGGCACAGAGGAGAGGGACGTGCGGCCAGGATTCCCGCGGCTCCCACGCTGGGTCCAGCCCGTCCACGTCTCGGCCAGGGCGGAGGCCGCCTCCCCTCAGCAAGTGGAGGCAGGAGCGGGACACTGAGGCTGCAGCTGAAGCGCCCCAGGCTACACACTCGAGGCTCCACCGCCAGACCTTCCGGATGAGACTCGGGGAGTCTGAACACGTCTCTGCTCTGTATCTGCGCAGGAAAGGCTGCAGATCGACAATTAAACCCCAGCGATACCAGGACGTGGGCTGGGAAGGAGACCCACTGCCTTGTTATGCAGCTTTCACATTGGACGTACACAAATCTTTCACCAAACTGAAGATAAAGCAACAACATAAGAACAAGCACGATTTTAAAAATGCAAAATCAACCCGACATATGAGTTGACACAAGTTGGTGCCGAATCACATGGGAAAGGGTTTCCGACCGATCATCTTAAAAAACAAAAAGCAAAAACGTCCTCAGAGAAAGGGGTACAGGTTTAAGGACACACACAGCTGTAAAGAAACCCTAAATGTCATCCCGCATTTTGTCATTTGCTGCCAGTACTAGCGGTGATACTGGTCTGTTCATTCTGAAAGTCCTTTAAAGAAGTCATTATGCCAACGACATCAGAAGGCAAGAGACTCACATCAGAGAACAGATACATGCTTAAAATGAAAGTAAAACACTGTAGTTGGAAACGTCAACGTGAAATTACGGGGTTTGGAGGCTGCTGTCATTTCAAAACCAGAGGCCTCCTTAGGACCCCCACAAGAGGCGCAGAAGCACTGAGCATCCTCAGGCCCACACTGCAAGCCGCCTCCACGGGAACAAGGGCTCCGCAGAGCAGCAGCTGACCCTGAGCTAAGAGGCAAGCCAGCCACCTAAGACTGGGGGCCGTGACGGGGCCCCGCGAGCAGGAGCCTGCCTGCGGGCGGCAGGGGCCCACGAGACGGCCGCAGCCGTGGAGCGGCTGAACTCCACCCGCGGGCCACGGTTCCACCAAAGGGCTTCCTGAGGGTCCCCAGAGACTGCGTTTCAGGCAGCCAAGAAGCCCTGGTGGACGAAAGAAAGCCTTTCTTGGCAAGAACACTCCACCTGATAAACGTAGAAGAAAAGCCAGAATCCAGGACGATTACCAGTGGGCGGCGCCCAGTTAAATGATGGAATCGTTAGCTGGTAAGTGGACGGGATACTTCATAAAAAAGGCTGTCCCTGTCCCAACTCCTGACCAACTGTGGCCTTGTGGAAACACCAAGACACCCAGAAATACGCACATACAACCCACACAACGGTGAGGCACCACCTCCCACGCACTCCTGCTAAGGCGACCCCTGCACACTGCGCTCCCCTGACCCAGGTCACGAGAAGCACGGGGCAGGCAGGACCGAGCCAGCCACGGGAAGGTGGCTGGCGGGAACACGGGGTGAGCAGCGTGTGACTGAGGACGCAGAGGAACTGAAGGAGCTGCTGAGGACACTCACGTCGTCTTCAAGAACACCGATGTCATCAGAAACAGGACGCTGGGAGACAGGCAAGCATCACAGGTACTTCTGGGGAGGGCTCCGGGGAAAGCAGAACGCGTGACCGGAAACGAAAGCAGGGAGAAGCCCCGCCACTCTGGGCAAACGTCTAGGTGCACGGGCCGCAGGCCGCGTGGCGACGAACAGAGCGGGGGAGGGCCGGCCGGCCGGCCTGCAGGAAGACACGAGAGGAAGAAGGAAACCCAGGGAAGAAATGCAGCGCGGAGAGGAACCTGGGCCTCGTTTGGAGAATTCCCAGGCTGTCCGAGTCACCAAAAAACCAACATGAAAACCAGGAGATTCACTGTGGGAATGTGTGCTCTGGAGAGAAGGCTGAGGGTGTGGCTGGACAGACTGCCAGGGCCGAGGAGACGAGGCATGCAAGGAATCCTCTGGGTCACCTCACAGAGGCCGGGGCGGGGGATGAAATTACAGGGGTGAAAGGTCTGTGGGGACCTCCCATCTGCTGGGGACTCTGTCACACACACGAGGCCCACAGGGTTAGTGCCATACAGCAGAGCCACTGTCAGCCTGGGCCAGAAGAGAGAGACAGGGTAACATTTTAAAAGGGCAGCAGGCTCCCGAAGTCTACAAGCAGCAGGTCAAACAGGTCAAACCCAGAGCCTTGGGCCCTGAGGCCAAAGTCACGAGCGGGGAGTCCGCCGGGTCTGTGGGAACCTGTCCAGCAGCTACAGGAAGCAAACCCCCTGTCTCTGCAGACCAGCCCACTCCGGGCACTCTACACAGACGCCTCGCACAGCGCGTGCCCTCTGGCAACTTCGTGCCTGCGCTCAGCGTGGCGCCGCCGAGGTCCCGCCGAGTTGGGCCAGCCGTGCTTCACCCCGCCACACAGCCCACCCTGCGGCCAGCCCCGCAGCCGCGTGGTGCGCGAGGGGCCCCCACCTTCTGGCTGCAGGGAGTGATGCGACCCATGTCTGCGCACACGCTCTGTGCACACAGGGCACCCGGTTAGCTTCTGAGGAATCGCCAGTGTTCACACGTGGCTGCTCCACTGGGCCCTCCTTCCAGCAACGCCTGACACTCCCAGGCTCTCGCCAGCACTCCTCAGATGCACCAGCATGTCCGTCTCTCTTTATCGTCGCCGTCACGGATGTGAGGCTGCGTTTCACGGTGACTGGGATCCTCTTTTCCCTAGTGACTGGTGACACCGTGCGTCTTCTCGCGTGCTTCCTGGCCATCTGAGCGTCTTCTCTGGGAAACGTCTATGCACGCTCCTTGCCCGCGTCTGAGTTGGGTGTTTCGCCTCTTCTGTGTGGAGCTGTGGATCTTTCTATACCGCGGCCTCCAGTCCCTCATCCGATACGTGGTTCCCACGTGCTTCCTCCCACTTCAGGGGCCTCTCTACCCGCTTCCTGGTGTCCTTTCATACACAACAGCTTTTCAGTTTTTTTAACTTTAAACTTTTTTATTTTGCACTAGAGTATAGACAATTAACAATGCTGTGGTGGTTTCAGAAGGACTCAGGCACACACACGCACACACACGCACGCACACGCATGCGCGCACACGCGCGCACACGCACGCACACACACGCACACGCATGCGCGCACACGCGCGCACACGCACGCACACACACGCACACGCACGCATCTACTTGATACTTTCTAGCTCTGAGGAAGGCTTTGTACATGCATGCACGCACACACGCACACACACACACGCATCCACTTGATACTTTCTAGCTCTGAGGAAGGCTTTGCACACGCACGCATCTACTTGATACTTTCTAGCTCTGAGGAAGGCTTTGCACACGCACGCACGCACACATGCACACACACACAGACATGCATCCACTTGATACTTTCTAGCTCTGAGGAAGGCTTTGCACACGCACGCATCTACTTGATACTTTCTAGCTCTGAGGAAGGCTTTGCACACGCACGCACGCACACATGCACACGCACACGCATCCACTTGACACTTTCTAGCTCTGAGGAAGGCTTTGCACACGCACACACGCACGCACACAGACACGCACGCACACACACACGCATCCACTTGACACTTTCTAGCTCTGAGGAAGGCTTTGCACACACACACACGCACGCACACAGACACACGCACGCACACACACACGCACGCACACACGCATCCACTTGATACTTTCTAGCTCTGAGGAACGCTTTGCACACGCACGCACGCACACATGCACACACACACGCATCCACTTGACACTTTCCAGCTCTGAGGAAGGCTTTGCTGCTCCTGCCTCTGGTGTTGCGCAGCCCGCTCCATGCTCTCGCCTGGAGAATCCCAGGGACGGGGGAGCCTGGTGGGCTGCCGTCTATGGGTCGCACGGAGTCGGACACGACTGAGGCGACTCAGCAGCAGCAAGAGAGACCACTGCCTAGTCTGAGGTCACGAAGGTTCGCTCTAGGAGCCCTGCAGCTTAACTCTCAGACCTCCCCTCCATTCTGAGTCAAGGTCTGTGCCTGGTTTGCGGCTGGGCTCCACCTCAGCGTTCCGCGCGTGGGAGCGCAGCTGTTCTCTTCCGAGGCTCGGCTGGGGCAGGCGCTGGAGCTCCCACGGGAGCAGTCTGTCAGCTTCCGCGGGGTCTGTGTGCGACCTCCCCTCCTGCGCTGAAAGCTGCGCAGCCGCAGGGCGGGCCCTCCAGAGCCTGCGCTCTCAGCACCAGACTTAGGCCAAGTGTCGTGCTGTCACTCTCACAATTTCACATCTTACCCTGAGACAGGGTAAAGCATTTCAGACGTGACAAATGGCAGTGGGCTCCTTGCCCAGCTTAAACTGAGCACGAAGACGGAACGAAGTAAGCCAGCCCGCTTGGCCCATACCCCAGCTCTTCACGGCTGAAGTGGAGTCGGTCCCAGGGACTGCACGCAGTGTTCGTGAAGCACCCTCTCAGCATGGGAACAGAGCCACCGAAAACCGCGGAGAGCACCAAAGACGCCTGCCCACGCAGCGTGGCGCAGCAGGAGGCCCGGCCGGCGCCCCCGACGGCAGGGGGCGGGAGGCGGCTCTGGCCCTGCCGCCCCTGGCCACACCCAGGCCTTGCCAGCAGGGCTCCGCAGCGGCTGCGAGGAGAATGCTGACCTTTCCAGGCCGTCTGCAGTCTTCAGTGTGCACAGCTGTGCTTTTCTTCTCCGATGACTGTCCCTGATCAAACAAGGACAGCAGAAGGTGTCTTCAGTTTCAGTCAAAGGCCGACCGCGGGCCTGTGGGTTCATAGGCAGGGCTGGAGAAGGCGGGGCCTCGGGCTCAGCCTAGCACGCACCGCCCCTCTCCCAGGCCGCGCCCCTGCGTCCCCACCAGGGGGCCGTCTGTGTGCCCCTGGCCTGCCTCTGACAAGCCTCAGGCTGCCTCCCAAGTCCAGCGCTCTTGGACTCCCTGGTACCCGGGTTTCACCTTGGCCCCCGCCATGGGATCTCACGCTTCAAACCAGAGACACGCACTACTTGTGCAGAGGACTGTGCACCATGCATAAGAGCTGGGCCGTGCTTAACATGCAAGCCTCAGCTAAAAACTCCCACAGAGAAGGGGGGTCCGCCGTCAACGAGGCGGTGGCCAGAGAGAATGCTATCAACATTCACAAGCGCGCCTATGGAGTAGGTTTCAAGAAGCACGCCAAGGAACAGGGAAATTCTCCATGAAGGGGGGGGCCCCCTGACGTGTGCATCAGCACCAGGCCCGACAGAGCTGTGGGCCAAGGGGCTGCGGAGCGCCCCACACTGATCCGTGTGCGGCTGTCCAGAAAACATGGGGGAGACCCACTGAGCAAGTTCAGTTCTACAGGCTGGTTCCCTACGTGCCTGTCACCACTTTCAAAAATCTTCAGTTACTGTGGATGAGAACTGCTGATGGTCCAATAAAGTTACTGAGCTTCAAAAAAACAAAAATAAACAACCAACCAAATGAAAAGCACGCATGAGCAACGCGCGCAGCTGTGATGAGCCCCTTCACCCACGTGGCACAGAGGTCGGCTCTCCGGCAGCCCCGCCCCCCAGGCGTCAGAACGCTCCAGCTGTGATCACCCCCAGGCCCTGTGGTTTCTGCCTCCCTCTCTCTCTCACACCGAGCAGACCCACTGCTGGAGTTCAGGTGTTAAGAGTTGAACTGTTTGGATGACTTTTGCTTTGCAAGACGAGGGGAAGTGAGGGAAAGCTGGCAGGCTCTGACCGCAGGCCCCGGGGGTGGGGAGACCTCCTGGGCGAGTCCCCCGGGAGCTGTGTGCCTGGGCCAGCTGCATCCTGGGGCGCGCAGCGCTGTGCCTGCTTCCCGGGCCTTGCAAGGGGCATTTACTTCACCCCCTCCAACCCAGAGTCAGGACAGACACCATCACTGCTCTAGGCCCCGACTCTCCGGGGCAGCTCCTCACACAGCAACAGATAGCCGACAGCACTGGACGGCAAGGGGAGCGCTTCCGAAGGAAACAACTCAGGAAGCCCTCCCCAGGGCCCCCATCTCATCTCAGCCCCCAAGCACCAGCAAATGACACACACAATATGAGGCCCGTCTCCAAACCTTGAAAAGAGCTCTTCAACAGAAACACTAATGACTCAATTTCAAAACGGACAAAGGGTCTGCACAGACGTTTCTCTAAAGAAAATATACGAATGGCCAGTAAACCTAGTAAGCCAGCTGGGGATGCAGAAGCACACGAGGGGGCCACCCGGCGGCTCAGTGGTCGAGAATGGGCCTGCAGGGCAGGGAACACGGGTTCGAGCCCTGGTCCGAGATCCCGGGCGTCCCAGGGCAATGGAGCCTGCCGCCGCAGCTGCTGGACCTGAGCTCCAGAACCATGAGCCTCAGCCACCGACGCCCACGCACGAGCGCGCCCGTGCTCCACACCCAGAGGCCGCCGCCACGAGGGGCCTGCGCGCGACAACTAGAGAGGCGCCGCCTCAGCAAAGGCTGCAACGGCGATGGAGACCCAGCGCGGCCCCGGATGAGTCAGCTTTGAAACCCACAGTGAGGCACCGCTCCGCACGCACCATGAAGGCTGCGGTAAAACAGTAACAAGTACGGATGAGGAATGGAGCAGCTGGACCAAAACACACCCCCAGTGAGAACGAAACACGGTGCAGCTGCTTTGAAAACAACTGGCAATTCCTCAAAAGGTTAAGCAGAACTACCACCTGATCCAGCGACTTCTTACCCAGGTATACACCAAAGAGAAATGAAAACACGCGTCCGCAGGCAAGCTGGCACACAGATGTTCGGAGCAGCGTTACTGCAACAGCCAGAAAGTGGAAGCGGCCCAGATGCACACCAGCTGACGGACTCACTGTTGCGCAGCTGTGTCCGACTCTGAGACCCTGGGGACTGCAGCACGGCAGGCTCCCCTGTCCTTCACCATCTCCCGGAGCTTACTCACACTCACGTCCACTGCGTCAGCGATGCCATCCAACCATCTCCTCCTGTCGTCCCCTCCTCCTCCCAC
This sequence comes from Oreotragus oreotragus, assembly GCA_006410675.1. Taxonomy (NCBI): domain Eukaryota; kingdom Metazoa; phylum Chordata; class Mammalia; order Artiodactyla; family Bovidae; genus Oreotragus; species Oreotragus oreotragus. The sequence goes on from SJYX01020351.1 coordinate 125,175, forward strand.
CTTCGATCTTTCCCAGCATCAGGGTCTTTCCTAATCAGTCAGCTCTTCGCATCTGGTGGCCAGAGTATTGGAGCTTCAGCACCGGTCCTTCCAGTGAATATGCAGGACTGACTTCCTTTACAACTGACTGGTTGGATCTCCTTGCAGTCCAAGGGACTCTCAAGAGCCTTCTCCAAAACCACAGTTTAAAAGCATCAATTCTTTGGCGCTCAGCCTTCTTTATGGTCCAATTCTCANCACCGGTCCTTCCAGTGAATATGCAGGACTGACTTCCTTTACAACTGACTGGTTGGATCTCCTTGCAGTCCAAGGGACTCTCAAGAGCCTTCTCCAAAACCACAGTTTAAAAGCATCAATTCTTTGGCGCTCAGCCTTCTTTATGGTCCAATTCTCCCATCCGTACATGACTACTGGAAAAGCCACAGCTTTGACAATGATGGACGGATAAATAAAATGTGCTACGTCTATGCAATGGAGTATCACTCGACAGTAAAGAGGCGTGAAATGCACGCCACAACACGGTTCATGGATAAACACTGGAGATGCTTCACTAAGATGCCAGCCACAGAAACACGTATCTTACGACTGCATTTGTAAGAAAAGGACAGGACAGGCAAATCGACAGCAACAGAAAGCAGGCAGGTGGCTGCCTAGGGCTGAGGAGGATGGCAAGTACGGCTGATGGGCACAGAGTTTCTTGGGGAAATGCTCTAGGGAGACCCCTGGGGGCCTAGGGTCAGGATTCCGGGCTTTCCCTGCCAGGGCCTGGGTTCCCTGGTCAGGGAACTGACAGCCCGCAAGCCAAGCGGTGCCATCAAAAACAGGAGAAGAAAGAAAAGAAAACCCTCTGGCACGCAGCCTGGGGACGGCCGCACAACTCTGAGGAGGCCCTGCAGACGGCCGAGTCCAGAGTTTACCAGGTGAACCGTGTAGCACGTGGGTCAGAGCTCGACAGGCTGCTATAAAAGGAGGAGCACTCCCCGTCCTACGTGCACGGGCGACTCAGCCTCCACCCACACGTGCTCACTGACACGCGCGTGTTGCTCATCTACAAGCCCAGGCCAGTCCGCTCTACCTTTCCGTTTCAGAAAGTACCTCATGTAAACACTCAGACAGGCTCAAGCTCCCCCTACGGAGCTCTGTGAGTCTCCACAGCCGGCTCACCCACACCAGTTCAGTTCAGTTCAGTTCAGCCGCTCAGTCGTGTCCGACTCTTTGCGACCCCATGAATCGCAGCACGCCAGGCCTCCCTATCCATCACCATCTCCCGGAGTTCACTCAGTACCCGACCGTAAATGCTGCTTCGAGCTCTCGACACAGAAGCCCCAGAGCCGCAGCCCCGCGCTTGGGCGCCAGGCGCTCGGCGGAGCCAGGTGGCCGAGACAAGCCGCCTTCTATGAGTCTGTCCCGCTTCACTGCAACCGGCAGCTCTGCCCCTGGGGAGCGTTCACGATGACAGGAGGGGTCACGTGGCACCCAGGCGGCCCCAGTTCCTGCGAGAACTCACAGAGGACCCGCCCCGATCACTGGATCCACCGCCCCCCAGGCCGTCCTCGCCAGGGCCACACCCTCCGTGAGCATCACTTGCGTCACTTAGCAAGGGGCGGGAGCCCTTCTGGGGCCACCTGCCAGGGCCCGACCACTGGGGAGGCCTGAGCCTGAGGACAGTGTGTTTCTGCCTCGGGGCACTGTCCACAGGAGCCGCCAAGGCCCAACAGTACCCTACAGGACTCGCGGGAGCTGGGCATGGACAGGGCGCCAACGGGCCGGCCCGGGCGCCCGCACACTGCCCTCCCACAGCCGCAGAGTGGCACCCAGCAGTGAGTGGCCACCCCGGCCCCGTGGCCTGGCACCTGCCCCCACACACCGTCCCCCAGGGCTTACCCGGGTCTTGGCCTTCAGGAACACGTGACTCTCCATGTCCTTGCTGGATTTGCTGTGGGCCACTCCAGCCTTCCTCATGGCATCTTCGCTGGAATACAAAGGAGGAGAGACGTTGACACAGGCTCCCTGGCCAGCGCCCTCGCAGCAGCTGTCCCGGGCCCACGGGCCGCCCGCCCGCCAGCCTGGCCGAGGCCCAGGGCAGCCACGGAGGGAGGGGCCCTCAGTACCGCAAGGAAAGGCGGCCGGGCCGTGAACGGCGGTCACCCTGGCAAGAAAGCAGCCGCCTGGCTCAGGCCGGCAGTGGGGCCAGGCTAGGGCTGCTCACCACCAGCACAGTCGATGGCAGAGTGGCGGCTACCTCCAATTCCTGCCTCCCCAGCTCCGGCACTTAGTCACCTCAGTCCCCCCGAGGCAGAGTCCCCACATGCAGGTCCTCCCAGGCGGACCAAGGAGATGAGCCCGACCTCATCAACCTCCAGCTCGAGGCAGATGCCGACCTCACAGATGCCAACACACACAGCAAGAGACCCGTCTGGAGCCAGGCGTGCGTCACGCGACAGCCTGCAGGGCGACAGCCGCGCGCACGGCTGTGCTGGAGCCTCTTCGGGTGGCAGGACACACGCCGCAGCCCCACAGGGTAAGGCCAGGTGCGCACCTGTTAGGAAGGAGGGCGTGCCAGGCTTGGGCCCCCAGCCGGGCCCCTGCTCGCAGGCCGCCTTCTTCCCTGCAGGACGGGTCTCCCTGCCTTTCTCCCCAGAGCTGGGCTCGCTGAGAAAGAACCCCGCACCCCGACAATGGAATCCAACAAGCCTGGTCCAGCAGGTACCGTGGGCTCCTGACAGTTCCAAACACACCCACACCCCGGGCACCACGCATGCGCAGGGGGCGGCAGGACCACGTGTTGTCCCAAAAGAAATCCCAGAAAGGACGCCAAATGCTGAGACAGACAGATCTGCACTAACGTGTGAAGAAAAGTAAAGTGCCCCGGAGCCACTCCAGTTCCAGGTAACTCACTCCCCATGTGAGTCAGAGTTCCCACCTCCTGCCTCCTTCCCCGAGCCTGCACCTGCGCCAAGCCCAGAGGCAGCAAGAGGTTCCTGCTGGAGAGGCAGCCGTAGCGGAGGAGACCCACGCACCAGCAGACATGCAACCAGGCTCAGAAAGAGGCGACAGGAAGGCCGCGGGAGCGCAAGGCCGGACCCCGGCGGGCCGGGGGAGCGCGCGGCAGGGGCTCCATACAGAAGTGGGCTCCGAGACCCCAAGCACCTCAGCCAGAGGTGACTGAGCAGGCCCATCCTTGGGGGGACGGGGGGCCGCCCCTCTGCCCCTGTCTCTTATTCACATCTAAGACAGGAAGGCCGCGGGAGCGCAAGGCCGGACCCCGGCGGGCCGGGGGAGCGCGCGGCAGGGGCTCCATACAGAAGTGGGCTCCGAGACCCCAAGCACCTCAGCCAGAGGTGACTGAGCAGGCCCATCCTTGGGGGGACGGGGGGCCGCCCCTCTGCCCAGGCCGAGCTCCACTGGCCTCTGGTCCAGACCTGACCCACTGCCCGGGCGCCCGCGTCCCCCAGCCGGAGCCCAGAAGCCACCTGCAGGACACATCAGGAAGCCCTGCAGCCTGGGCGCTGTGTCCACCACCGCCCAGGAGACACCTGGGGGCCTGCTCTTCTCGGCTCAGTCCCCTCCCCGCGTCTCACCGCGCCCGGGCCACGCTGCGGTGGCCTCCGCCGCCAGGCCTCCACAGTGGGGAGCTCCACTCAGGCAGCGTCCAGCTCTCGTCCCCGACCAGACTGACTGAGCCCCTTCATCGCCATCGCCCAAAGCTCCCTCCTCCCTGATCATCACTGGCGAGCTCCCTGACTCCCCCATAGGAGGCCCAGTAAGAGGCCCACTCCAGTGGGCACCCATCGCTTCACGCCAGCCTTCCAGCGGCACTTTCTTTGTCTTGAGGCTATAAAAACTGGCATTAACTCAGGAAAACTGTCGCCTCTCCCTTGAGAGGAAAATGCCTGTCAGGAGTTTTCGGCCCACTGCGCTCACGGTGCCCACGTTATTTCTGCTCTTGGTTCTTAATAAACTCACCGCCTTCTGAAATGCTATACGTCTAGAAATTCTATTCCAACCTGCACTCGGACTGCCTCAACAGAAAAGAGGTTCGTCCCACATTTTTATCAGCCACCCATCAGAGAGAGAAGTTCAAGCCCTGCCCTGAGGTCCAAGGAGGGGTGCCAGGGCCCGAGGGCCGGAGGCGAGCTCCCCACACCTGCAGCACAGCCCGGGGAGCTGACTGGTGAAGCACGGCTCGGGCCGGCACAGGAGAGAACTGTCCCACCCTCCCTAAATGCCGTCGGGCACCAACGAAGCCCGGGAGCCTGCCTGCAGAGAGGAGAGGGGGTCACCACACTGGCCCCGAGAGGGGACAAGCTGTGTCCAGCTCACACATCCATAGGGGTTATACCGTCAAATCAGGAAAGACCTAAACTTTCTTTGGTTTGTCCCTTCAAGTATTAATACTCTCTTAGGCAGCGAACTCTCTGAAGAGCGTGAACGTTTTTGGAGAGGAGGATGACAAGGGATCAGCCAGAGTGAAAACGAGATGTGTGCGCACACGGGCTCCAGTGTACATGTGGCTCTCGGAAGCGGGACCCACCTGCAGAGGAGCAGAGCCACGTGAGGGCTGAGGCGCCGGGCTGAGTCATAATCCAAACAGACACATTCCTTATAATAACCTCGCGTGAATAAAAGCGAGATTAAGTAAGAGCTGAAACCCCAGGCTGGTAAGAGGGACTGAACCTGCCGGTATAACTTCCACTTGCCTTCACAGAGCCCTGTCAGAGTGAGCAGCTACCCGCAGGCTCCCACACACCTAACCCGGAAGATCAAGATCCCCTGGAGAAGCTCAGCAGGAAGAGGCAAATACCGAGAAATTACCTTTATTATCCAAGTATAACAGATAAGCCATCGCATCCGTTTAACAAGAACAGGACACTGTAAAACCAGAAAAGTCAGACTGCCAAAAAAAAGAAGTCCTTACAAACGAAAGTTTATTCCATGTTAGCAGGGAAAGGCCAGAGATGAGACTGAAGATGTCTCCCGCAGGGCAGAGCCAGGAGACAGGAGGCAGGAAGAGAGCCAGCGCTGCAGAAGCCTGGGGAGGAGCACCCCGCGGAGTGGGGGGAACCCAGCCCCGGGGAGCGGGTGGAGGAGCGTCCCACCCTGAGCCGGGAGCAAGGCGAGCTGCCCTGAAGCTCTCCGAGAGGAGAGGCTCCCAGCCTGGGGCCAAGCCGCAGCGGGAAGGGCGGCTCAGTCCCCAGGGAGCCCCTCCACCGAGGAGGCCGCGCGCACCAGGACGGAGGCGCCTCCCCGGAGCCCCTCCTGGAGGCTGCTGGACCCAGACGCTGAGCCAGAGAGGAGGAAGCCTCCAGGGCGCAAAAGCCCGACAGCAGGGTCCTGCAGGACACCAGCCGAGGGGGCCCCGCCCCCAGGCCGCCAGAGCGAGGTGGGGAGGGGCAGGCGGCCCCGCGGCCAGCGGGGTCAGAGGGGCCCAGCAGAGAGGGCCCGGCGCACAGCACCCCCTGCAGGAGAAAGCGTGGCCCAGCACCCAGGGGGCTGCGCTGGGGGCAGGAAAGGATGGGACTCAGCTGGCTGAGTCACCAGCTGCAGGCAGATGCTCCCGGCCTGAAAGGAGGACGCCTGCCCGCCCTCACGGCAGCCGGGAGCCTGTCTCAAGCTGCATCCCAGACCTCGACTCCGTTTTCTCCTCACGTCCCTGTTGGTCTGACGGAGCTCTCCAGTTCTGCTGGAAAGACTCCTCAACGGCGGATGCGGCTCAGGGAAAGGAGACCTGAAGCTGCCGCTGCTCTTGGGAGGGTGTGAGCGTCGTCATCCCCTCCACTCTGCACGTCTGACTCATCTAGGCACTGGCCCCGGGGCTCCAGGCCTGGGACCACGCTGGCTCCCCAGGTTCCAGCCCTGAGTGCGTCCCAGCCACCCCGGGCAACCGATGGCCTGTGTCAAGCCAAGAGCTTAGGAAAGTGCTTATCTCACAGGACTGGTGAAGTGTTCGGGAGGAGCAAAGCCGTGTCTTCCAGAGGTCGGGCAGTGAGAATCACACGGCATCTGGGATGTGACTGAAGATGGTCCAGGGGAGGGGGGACAGGGAGAGGGAGGGGAAACGCCGGTCCCCTGATGGGAGCTCTCCGAGTAGCAGGGAGACTGCACTCCCCTGACCCCCACTTCCGTGAAGGTCTGGAGGAGCCCTAATGGAACTCTGGCCAAGTCAGGAAACAGAAGGGTCATCTCCTCTGGTGCGAGCCTGCTCACACTCTCAACCGGTCAGAGACCCCGCCCTTACTGCCACTGCTCTAACCCTCACCCAACGCTCCAGGGGAGGCGGGGACACACAGTTTCCAGAGCAGGAGCACTGTGCCCCCTCTGCCTGGCAAGGCAATAAAGTGTCCTCTTCTACTTCACTCAGACAGACAAACGGTCTTTTCAAGCGCACAGGAAGACACTGGAGGTGAGTGAAGAAGGCTCACGTCCATGAGCGTCCCGCAGTGGGGCCCCTCCACAGGGAGCGAGCATGAGGCTAGAGCGCCTGGGCCTCTGGGACGGGCACTAAGCCTCAGAAGACCTGCTCCAGTGACCCCAAGTCGCTTCAGCCCCTCCCCACCCTGACAGACCAGAGGCTCGCCGAGTCCCAGTCCAGTTCAGTGGCTCAGCCACCGCCGACTCTGTGACCCCATGGACGGCAGCACGCCAGGCCTCCCTGTCCATCACCAGCTCCCGGAGTTCACTCAGACTCACGTTCATAGTCGGTGAAGCCCTCCAACCACCTCATCCTCTGCTGTCCCTTCTCTTCCCGCCTTCAGTCTTTCCCAGCATCAGGGTGTTTTCCAATGAGTCAGTTCTTCCCACCAGGTGGCCCAAGTACTGGAGTTTCAGCATCAATCCTTCCAGTGAATATTCAGGACTGACTTCCTTAGGATGAACTGGTCGGATCTCCTTGCAGTCCAAGGGACTCTCAAGAGTCTTCTCCAGCACCACGGTTCAAAAGCATCAATTCTTCAGCGTTCACCTTTCTTTATGGTCCAACTCTCACATTCGTACGTGACCACTGGAAAAACCATAGCCTTCACTAGACGGACCTTTGTCGGCAATGTCTCTGCTTATTAATATGCTGTCTAGGTTGGTCATAGCTTTTCTTCCAAGGAGAAAGCATATTTTAATTTCATGGCTGCAATCACCATCTTCAGTGATTTTGGAACGCAAGAAAATAAAGTCTGTCAATGTTTCCATTGTTTCCCCATCTATTTGCCATTAAGTGATGGGACCGGATGCCATGATCTTAGTTTTTTGAATGTTGAGTTTTAAACCAGCCTTTCCACCCTCCTCTTTCACTTTCATCAAGAGGCGCTTAAGCTCCTCTTCACTTTCTATCATAAGCGTGGTGTCATCTGCATATCTGAGATGACTGATATTTCTCCCGGCAATCTTGATTCCAGCTTGTGCTTCATCCAGTTCAGCATTTTGCATGATGTACTCTGCATAGAAGTTAACTAAGCAAGGTGACAACATACAGCCCTGACGTCCTTTTCCGATTTGGAACCAGTGTGTCTAGCCTCGTGAGAACTGGAACCACGGACACACAAGCCCCAGCCAGAGTCCCCCAGGGCATGGACCGTGGCCGTGAGAAGGCCAGCACTCAAACCGAACTCAGAGTGTCAGAGACATGGGGCTGTCTGTGTGCTGGCATGTTTTAGATGCACAAGCGTCAAGTCAGACGCCCAAAGAAACAGGGCTGTAGGAAAGAGACCACAATGTCAGCAACAGCCACCTCTGGGCGGAGAACGCGCGAAGAACAGCCTGCTGCTTTGAAGTCATCTGCAATGTTTTCCGAACAGAATGAAGGGCTGTGCCCACCAGCCCCCACTGACTGAAGCGCTGGAGACGGGCCAGCACTCCTGGGACGGGCTTCCTGCTCCCACATCCTCTCCCTCCGCTCCTCGGAAGCCGCCACTGGTGCCACCTGGGAAAACCCCCAGCTGGCGCTAAGAATGCGAAGGCCAGACCTGGGGGCAGAGTCCAGAGAGCCAGCGCTGCACCCAAGGAGCCAGGGCCAGGCTGCCCGGGGGCGGGGTCACGCGCTGACGGCTGTCAGGCGCACGGCGGCAGAGTTGCCACGGGGCAATGGCAGAAGAGCTGCCGCCCATGAGGACAAGTATTGCGCGTGTGACGCTCAGTAGAGCCCAGACCCAGGGGTGAGCAGCGTGGGATTCGAAGGGAGCAAATGTCTCTGGGGCCAGAAAGTCAGGAAAGCAGGGCCAGCTCTGCACCGGCCGGAGCACAGGGTGCCGCCCGTTCAGGACGCAGCCTGGGTGGCAGGCGGGCTTTACTCCAACACAAAGATGCACGATGCGAGTCTGGGGAGGGCCCCGGGCCCCAGCCCCACCCTCAGCTTCAGTGCCCAAGTTGACCTCAGCCCTGGGCAGGGGTCCCCAAGTCCTCCCTGGGGTGACTCTCAGTACCCGACGTCTGTGAAGGGTCCCCAGTGGCCCACAGGGCCTTCTCTCCACTTGACAACAGGGTCTCCAGCCCACACCCGGCGGCCTGATCACTCCCTCACACCGCACCTCTGACGAGGACGGAAAGGAAGCTGGAAAGAGGGAGAGGACGGGGTCAGCGGGGGTGAGGCGGGCACTGCCCCAGCCCCGGAGCCTGGACAGGCTTCGGAGAGCAGGCCCCCCGGGCAGCGCGTTCTGCCCCTGGCTGCCCCGCCCGGCTGAATGCCGAGGGGCTGAGCAGAGACCACTGGGTCACACCCCGCCCTGGTCCTTACCCTGGTCCCCAGGTCAGGAGGAGCACCCGCTGCTCATCACCAAGTCGCAGCAGAGCGCAGGGAGGATGGCGAACGGAGAGAGGACACGCCCGAGCGCCCTGCCGTCACAAACAGCCTCAAAAACGACAAGTTCAAGTGTCTCTCCAAGCACTCACTGTGCCCAGGACGTTACTGCACCTGGATGCACAGCTCATTCAGGCAGAGCCCGTTATTAACAGGCCCCGCCTGGGTTACAAGGCACGCCTTCTCTTGTTTGCCTTTGGCAACACCCCACAGCTTGAGGAACCCCCGCACCAGGGGTGGAACTGCACCCTCGGCAGTGACAGGGCCAAACAAGAGACCACCAGGTGTCCTCACGGGCAGAGCTTCTTATGAAAGTGGAGGGCGCGCCCCCTGCCCTCCGGATCGTGGTTTCCAGGTGATCACACCTGGGCTGCTAACTACCCTCCCCTGTCCCCGGGATCAGGTACTCCTTTGCTAATCTGCTAAGCAGAACCATCCAGGAACAGCCTGGACTCCCCTGTCTACACGGCTCCACACTGCTTTCCACACCCTCCCTGCAGTCGTCCAACGTCCCTCACCTGAGACGAGGCACCTACGGGTGCGCACGACGCAGAGATGGGGCCAGGTCCTGCTCCCCACAAACTTCTAACACCTCTGGCAAAGCAAGCAAGCACAAGGGTCAAAAACGCAAGAGAAGAGTTCAGCTGTCCGTTCATGCCAGGATGCATCCGATCAGAGTCCAACAGACACAGGAGGAAGCAGGACCACTGTGGGCGGAGCCATCAGGGTGAGGAGTGGGGATGATGCCAGACCTCCGACAGGGAAGAGGAGAAACTGCAGCCAGAGGCACGGAACAAGGGAGTCTGGCGGGGGCTCTCCCACCGGATGGGGGCAGAGGCGGGGAGGGGGCCCGGCCGGGCAGCTTCAGATGGAAAGCATCCCACCTCATGGGGGCAGAGGCGGGGAGGGGGCCCGGCCGGGCAGCTTCAGATGGAAAGCATCCCACCGCATGGGGGCAGAGGCAGGGAGGGGGCCTGGCCGGGCAGCTTCAGATGGAAAGCAGAAGCCTCTCAGCAGGGGCGGGGAGGGCAGAACCGCCTGAAGGCGGCCGTGCTGGCACCAGGCCAGGCAAAGGAGGCTGCCCACCCTGACTCAGAGCTCGGGGCAACTCGCCAGCTCACAGCAGCTGGAGGAGACCGCGGCCTTCTTCTCTGCACTCGGGGTCTGCCTTGCCTTCAGAAGGTTTCTGATTGCACACAAGTACATGTTGACTATTAAGCTACACAGAACCCACGCGGACTACACATCACAAAGGAACTAAAATCACCCAGACGACCAGCCAAAGCTAACGACTTAAGCTCAGCCTGCACCCGACATCCATGGCTCGTGGGGCGCCGGCTTCCCTGCATCCCGCATGCGTGGTGCTGTGACTTTCTCAGACTCTGAGATGGCACCCATCAGGGTGACCCACGGTCGTCCCTGGAGAGGCAGGAAGCAACCGTGACTCGAGAATGCTCGTGATGTTCCTGTCTGGGGAGCTCAGACCAGGGGGTGGCAAGCACTCCAACAACGCAGATGCAAGCTGTGGGCGAGGCAGCCGCAGAGCGCCGCGGTGGGGTGGGGGCCGACCGCGTGTGCTGGGAGGGCGAGGGGCACGGGGCCTGGTGCTGAGCCAGGGAAGCAAGCAGGAGGGCGCCCATGAGGCTCTGGGGCAGCCTGGCACGGTAGGGACAGCAGGCAGGCAGGCACAGACTCCGGAGGAGGAATCCCGGCACGGAGCTGAGTCCACCAGCTGCCACCCAAACATTCTGGGTGTCAGAGTGACTGGGGACAGAGTGTGGAGTCCTTGAGGCGAGAGTTGACAACTCGAAGCCGAGCGCTCAACACAGAGGTGTGCCGGGGTCTCCACTCTACTCAGCTCTATGACCCATTTTGAATTTTTAAAAGCCCATCAGAATGCCTTTAAAAATCGACCTTTAGGGTTCATAACTGACATCACTGCCCTCAGGACACTCTTCTGGGGCGAGTGCCCCTTGCCCTTCACCAAGTGATCATGGTCCCCCTGACCCTAGAATGCCCACCTAGGGTCCTGGGCCAGCCACGGCCACCAAGCCAGGAACGGCACCAACGGCTGGACGATTTCCAGCCAGGAAGCGACGCGAGAGCTGCACCCATGAGGCCAAAGGTCAGAGGGGCTTGCGGCGCGGTGTCAGCCACGCTGTGGGACCCAGTGACCCAAGGCGAGTGGCGAAAGCAGCCGGCAGGAAGCTGGCAGTGGCCCCACCAAAGCGCGCTCGGCGCATCTGGCTCGGGCCAGCCTCCATCCTCAGCGTGCCCAGGGGCGTGGCCCCCCTTTTAGACGGGAAGGCAGCTTGCCTCAAGGCGGGGGCTGAGCCAAGAGGCCAGCTCCCGCAGCAGGGCACCGAGCATGCCCCCACGTTTCAGCTGCCGTTGAGGAAACCCTGGGTGATGGAGGGCTCCCGTCCCCTCAGGCCACTCTCCCTCCTGGTCCAGGGCAGCAGAGCCAAGGCTCAGGACCCTGAAGTCGGCGCCTCACCTGTCGCATTCTGGCTGTTTCCCTGGGACTTACGGTGACCAGACAGGCCCTGGCCTCGGGGCACATTCTGGTGGTGGCTGTACCCAGACAGCAGCCCAGCCACGTGGATGACACCCGGCAAGGAAGAAAGAGATGCACTCAGCAGCCTCCGCTCTGGAGAACAAGGCCAGAGTCACACCGCGGAGGCCCGGGGCTGCTGCGGCCTGTGGGCCAAGCCAGGAAAAGCATCGGCCAAGACTCAGCGGTTTCTGCCCGAGGGAGGGGCCGCAAGCCACAGGCAGGCTGCAGGCGCGCAAGCTTCAGGACGGTCCCCTCCCTCTGAAGGCCTCTCCAGACCCTTGCAAGTGCAGTCTGGTGTTCTCCTCAGCTTTTGTGCGTGTTTCATTTTGTTTCTGGGTAACAGCACTCGGCACGCTCCTTCTGGTCTGGGCTGAAATCGCCACACCTCCTAGGTTGCAGACACGGATCTCCCATGTCCCTCGGGGTCTGTGGCAGAAGAGGCGGCTGACCTGTTGCTGCCCCCCACCTGCAACTCCCCTCCGTACTCCCGGACCCTGGCCCCCCACTGGAGCCCTGACCAGGGCTGCCCTCCCCCAGCCCTGTCTACCCCCCTTGGTATCTGTGAGCACAGCGGACGTTCATTCACTCCACGCCTGAAGGTGTAACCTGCTGTATGCAAGGGTGGGAGCTATCAATACAAAACTCAAGACGAGTCTCTGGAGAGGCTTAAGGCAGCCCTTCCTCGCATTCGCAGGGATGCTCACTCCTCACACATGCCTGTTCTCCAGAAGCCACAGATTGGACACGCGTGCGCAACACTCACCCAGCGACCCCAGGAGGCAGGTCTAAGGCCCACAAAGGCCAGCTGGGGGGCCCTCGGGGGGCTGCTCTTGCCGGCCTGCTGGGAAAGTGGGGGTTCCACAAAGAGCACATCTGAGCCCACCGAGAGTCACAGCTACGCTCCCTAGAGGCTCCCGTGTCACGGGTCTCCTGCCTTCGAGAGGAGATGGCCAGAAAGGTGCTGTGCCCGAGGTCACTCGGCTAACACGTGGAGAAAGCGCGGGCTCCCAAGCTTCAGAGCGCGTGCTGGAGCCGGCTGCGCGGGCCAGNCATCTGAGCCCACCGAGAGTCACAGCTACGCTCCCTAGAGGCTCCCGTGTCACGGGTCTCCTGCCTTCGAGAGGAGATGGCCAGAAAGGTGCTGTGCCCGAGGTCACTCGGCTAACACGTGGAGAAAGCGCGGGCTCCCAAGCTTCAGAGTGCGTGCTGGAGCCGGCTGCGCGGGCCAGTGGCTGAGACAGAGGCTCACACACCCCCCAGGACAACGCCTGCTCCTGCACGCTTCAGGAAGTGTTTCACACACTGGGTGTCGTTTTCACAGGATTAGAGTCTTGCGGGAAACTCAAAGGGCCAGAGGTACATTACAGGGGGTGACCCACTCTAGGCAGGGTGGGCAGGACCTGGAGAATTCGATATGGAAGCAGACCTGTCAATAAAGAGGAGGAGCTAGTCAGGAATACGGGGCGGGGGCGGAGTCTACCCTTTGCGGAATTCTTTAAATTTTCCTTGATACACTGTTTAAAGGGAAAGGACAAAGAAAGAATTTGGCATGTGCAAGAAGCTGAAAGACCAGAGAGGCTGGACAAGGGCAGGGGATCAAGAGAGGTGGCGAGGCCAGGCCAGGCCGTCCGAGCTCTGTCCTGACGCTGGTGACGGTCACTGAGGAGTCGTCAGCAGGGCGGTGGGGAGCGAGGGGAGGCAGAAGTCGGGAGTGGAGGGCTAAGGAGGGGCGGCCCCAGCGGCCTCTGGGCAAGCCCCACGACACGGCCTTCCGCGGTGGAGCCGGGAGCTGCTGCTTCAGCCCCTGCTCCGAGCACATTCTCTCCAGAGCGACTCGGAACGGGGTGAGGGCAGGGCGCCGCTCTCAGATGTTCCCCTCCCTCTGCGACAGCCCAGTTCTCCACCTGGTTTTCCTCGTTCGGCTCAAGACATTTCCCAAGGGACCACCCCGGAGGTCCAGGAGCTAAGACTCCGGGTCTCCACTGCAGGGGGCACAGGTCCAGGCCCTGGCTGGGGAACTAGGCCCCTGCACGCTCAGAGCACCACCAACAAACCGTTTCCCAAGACGGCCAGCTTTAAGCACCAGCATAGACACTGTGGAAAGTCGGAAATATGCCAGCTGTCCTGACCTTTCTTTGTAACTCTGTGAATACCATAAATCAAGGCATCAAGAATCACAGCTTTCAAAGTGAAACCTGGAGAGAAAACAGAAAATCTGAGAACTGAGAGCACCCACACGAGTGAGGCAGACAGCTTCCGAAACTGCTCATCCTGGGCTCCTCACGGTGCCCAGGCCTTAACCCTGAACACACCCACAGCAGAGGCAGAAGGGCCTCTCCAGACCTAATCAAGGCATTGACTTCAAAGTGGGGACAACATCCTGGATTATCCTGGCGAGCTCAACCTACTCTGGGCCACTAGCAGAGAATTATTTTTTTCTGGATGAGGCAGAAGAGCCCATCCTTGCTGGAGCCGGGCGTGTGGGTGTGGGAGGGAGCAGAGCCAGCCCCCAGGATCAAAGATGGACTGGCCCTGGGAAGGCTAACAGCCGCTGAGGGCCGACTGCGCCTCAGGCCTCCAGCTGTGTGGACCTGAGCTGTCAACAGCCTGAATGAGCCTGAAAGCAAATTCTACCCCAGAGCCTCCAGGAGGAAAGGCACCTGCCAATATCTTGATTTCAACCCAGGGGAGAAGACTCAGCTGAGCCCACTGAGACCTCTAAGCTACAGAAACTGCTGGGTAATAACGCACCTCGGTTGGTTTTAAGCCAAATGAATTGTAGGCAGCAACAGCAGCAACAGAAAAGTAATATCTAAGCACCAATCTGGCAAAAAAGAAAAAAAAAAAAAAGGACCCAGGTCCTCTAGAAGCAGAAGGCTGAATCAAGAACTAAGTCTGTCCTCTTCAGTGGCCCCCAGCCCTCAGACACTCCCCCACCTGCCCCTCTTCCTTTGGGGACAATTCATTCCTTCCGTCTTTAAACTCCAGGCCTCCTCCAAGAGAAATCTCTGACCTGGGGGCCTTCCTTACGGGAGCCCAGAGGTGGACCAAACCTCAAGATTGTACTGAGTCTGCAACATGGGCAGAACCGTCCCAGACAATTCCACTTCAGGGCCCCGCTGAGCACTCCAGTCCCACCGCCTGCCCTGGACTGCCGGCTTTCCTGCCTTCCCCCACTTCCTTCCACACGGTTGCACCCCACCCCCTCCATCCAGTTAGTCAGCAAGGACCATCCACTGCACTCGCTCTCCTCTTTCCCTGGGATCGGCTTCCTCTTTCAGTTTCCAGCACTGTCTCACGCAGGCCTTTATAAGCGCTTGCCTGACTCCAGAGATTTTATGGAGCTATGAGAAAGACAGGGCTCTAGCAGGGGGGAGAAGGCTAGAGGAAGAGTGTGTAGACCTACCTTGACATTTCTTTGTAGCCTACTGTGAATCCATAACTATTTCAAAATTGAAAGTTAAAAACATTTAACAGTAGTTACTAACAGAATATAAATAAGATATGTAACTTCCCTGGCCAGAAGAATAGGGGAAAGAAAAGAATAAAGAAAACTCAGTTATTTCAATAGGATTCAGGAAAAGAGAAATTAGAAAGCAAAGTTTAAAAAGTGAGATAACTGCAAAAACAAAAATGATGTCGAAATATATGAAAATATGTTTATAGTCACAGTAAACAAAATGGACTCATCTTCCCATTTCACAGAAAGTGTCAGGGTTTTTTTTTTTAATCCAATTATTTTCTGGGTATTAGAGATGACTAAAATATGACACAAATGTTAAAGTGATATGGAAAATGGCAAGTATCAAAAGAAAGTAACTACATTAATATCACCTAAAATAGATTTTAAAGAAAAAACATTGAGGTTAATACTTAATGATAAAAGGAATAATCAGCTGGGACGATAAAATAGTCCTGAACCTGTATACACCTGGCACTATGGTCTTAAAAATATAAAACAAAGCTCAATAGATTTAAAAGGAAAAATGGGTAAGTACACATTTGAGTGTATTTTTAACATATCTCCCTAGGTACTTAATAAACAATCTAAACTTTAGTAAGAACAGCAAAAATTTGAGCAGTGAATTAGTAGAGATAGATGAATAGATAGATAGAATATATAAAATATATTAATTCAACTATCAAGTACTTTTTTTTCAAACATGCATGGAGCACTTGTTGACCCTACACCAGCCAGTCACAGATTTTAATTTACACAGTATAATAGGTGAAAGGCCAATGTTAATTTATACACAGCCCACAACTCAATAAAATTAGACATTAGCAATAAAGTGATCATCAACACCCCATTCATTTAGAAATATTGAAAAACACACCTTTGAATAATATAGGCTCAGATTAAAATAAGATGATTATAAAATATTTAGAACTAAAATGCCAGTGAAAACTGTGAATGCCAAAGCTATGCAGGCAGCTAAAACGGAAGATATACTTAGAAATGAGTATCCCTATTCCCTGGTGGCTCAGACGGTAAAGTGTCTGCCTGCAATGCGGGAGACCTGGGTTCAATTCCTCGGTCAGGAAGATCCCCTGGAGGAGGAAATGGCAATCCACTCCAGCACTCTTGCCTGGAAAATCCCATGGATGGAGGAGCCTGATAGGCTACAGTCCATGGGGTCACAAAGAGTCGGACAGAACTGAGTGACTTCACTTTCACTTTCATTTGCATATATTACTGGATAGAAAGAAGCAGAAAAAGTGAATGAGTTAAGAGTTCAAATGGAGAAGACAAAAAAGGAAAAATTGAGTAAACAAAATGAAGATTGTATGAATATATGTATGAATATACCACATTTTGCTTATCTGTTCATTAGTTGATGAACATTTGAGTTACTTCCACTTTTGACTAATCTGAGCAATACTGGTATGGAGATTTGTGTACAAGTTTTTGTGCAGACACATTTTCATTTCTATTGGATTTATGCCTAGGAATGGAATTTTTGAGTCAAATGTAAATTCTGTGCTTAACTTTTTGAAGCACTGCCGGACTGTTTTCCAAAGTGGTTGCACCATTTTATATTTCCATAAGCAGTGTGTGAGAGTTCTGATTGATTTATCTACCTCCTTACTAATGCTTGTTATTATCTGACTTTTTATTATAGCTATCTCATTTGGTATGAAGTGGTTTATCACCATGGTTTTGATTTGCAATCCCTAATGACTAGTGATGTTGGACATCTTTTCAATGTGCTTATTAGCCATTTGTCTTTTTTAGAGAAATGTCCATTCAGATCCTTTGCCCATTTTTAATTGGGTCATTTGTCATTATTACTGCATTGTATGAGTTCTTTATAGATTCTAGGTATAAGTCCCTTATCAGATGTATGATTTCCAAATATTGTCTCCCATTTTGTAGATTATCTTTTCAGTCTCTTGATCGTATCCTTTGAAATACATCATTTTTTAATATTAATGAGTCCAATTATTTTTTTTCTTTGTTGTTTATGCTTTTGATGTCTTATCTACGGGAATCCATGGCCAAATCTAAGGTCACAAAGATTTACCCTTGTGTTTTATTCTGAGAATTTTATAGTATTGGCTCTTACATTTAGGTTTTTCGCTGATTTTGAGCTGATTTTTTTGTGTATGGTATGAGATCGGCAGCCATACCATTTTACATTTCCACCAGCAGTGAACAAGAGTTTCAGTTTCTCCACATCCTTACCAAAGCTTACTATTATTTTTTTAATTGTTTTTGATTTGCTTTTTTGCTAATGACTAGTGCTGTTGAGCATTTTTTCATGTGCCTATTGGCCATTTCTGTATCTTCTTTGGAGAAAAGTCTATTCAAGTTCTTTGACCAGTTTTCAGCGGCATTGTTTATTTTGTTGTTGTTGTTCAGTTGTGGGAGTTCTTCGTATATTTTAGATACCAATCTTTATCAGATATATGATTTGCAAATATTTCCTCCCATTGTGTGGGTTGCCTTTCACTGTGCTAATAGTGTCCTTTGATGCACAAAATATTTCACTGTTGATAAAGTCCAGCTTATCTGTTTTTTCTTCTGTTGCCTGTGCTTTTCATGTCATATCCAAGAAACCATTGCCAAATCCTGCTAACCAATTTCTAAACACTGGGCCTGGTGGTGTTTAAACTACTCAGTGAATCATTTAAAGAATTTTGAAGTAAGTTATTTCTATTCACCAATTTACTTTTATAATTACAGAAGATTTTCATAATTACTCATTCAATCCCAAACTTCTTCTGAATTTTTATTTTCCTGATTACTGCCAAATGTACTCAATTGTAAATCGAAAGCATGGAAATAGCACATTATATTATGATACAATTGTTCCCCATGAGGAACAGTGATCAAAATTGTTGCCAACTGCCTTTATTAGGAAAAGAAAATTCTTAACTGATTAAAGACTATGGATATTATATGTCAGCTATTAAAAAAAAATACTGAATTTCACTTCAGCACACATAATAAAGTTTTAAAACTTCAAAGACATTTTGCATTCTGAAAAGGGTTCCTTGTGCTTGTAATGTTCATTTGAAATTCAAATAATGCTTTGGAATTTGAAGCTAGTTAAAAGTTCTGTACTAAAGAAGAAGAAGGGGGATGAGCCCTTCTATCATTACTAATTTTTACTATTAGCAGATATTACATCTTTGTACCTAGATAGTAGCAGTAAATGCATCTTTTGAAGTTATCAAATAATACATATGCTATCTATAGTAAACATCTTGGGCAATGTGTCAGAACTTATTTTTTTAACCTCTGCAGTTCTTGTTTTAAAACACTATATACTTTTTCAAGCAAATGTTTTTTTAAGCTGCTCATTGTGAATAGTAGATGATGTAAAAGACTTAGTGGAAGCCTGACACATGATCCTCTTCCCTTGGAGAATTTGCCGTCTCTTGATAGAGCCTGATGATACACATGACAATATGAAAGAAGAAATAGGGACGTGCACCGTTTAGATTCTGAGACAGTAAAGATGGGCTGTGGTGTCTGAGATAGTTGTAAGGCCAGGAGGGTGAGGTCTGTTTGGGATGGGCTGAGGAATGACGTGAGCAGGGTATGTCATCTGACTGGAGAAGACAAGAACCAGGTCACCCAAGGCAGAGAGAACACCTTGAGTGTGCTGTGGACAGCGGGTGTTGTGGACAGTGGATGAGGATGGATTACGGGGAGCTGGAATAGTAGTTTTATATTCGATGTAGGTGACTGTAGAGAGGGATTGTGGGTTCTTGACCAGGGGAGCAGTGGGAAATTTAGTCTGTCTCCAGTAGAGTTCATAACACTTCAGAGATAAAGGGATTTTGGAAACATCTTATGCAACAACCCCTGTCTACTGGATCCAGGGAGCTGAAATAGCTTGCTCGAAGTTGCCCATCAGAAAATAGCAGATCTGAATTTCAGATTTATCCTTTAACTCCAAAGCCAGTGATCTTTCTTTCATACCACAGTTTTCCAGAATATCCTCCTGTCTACCAGAATGTCTTAAGGAAAAGAAAAGAGGTAGAAAAGCACTCACATAGTTGGGGCAATGAACACCCCAGTCAGAAGGGTTGCTGAGGAAAACTGGAAACAGGATAAGCAGAAGCATCTTACGCCAGTCCTCTTGCCTGGAAAATCCCACGGACGGAGGAGCGTGGTGGGCTGCAGTCCATGGGGATCGCTAAGAGTCGGACATGACTGAGCGACTTTCCTTTCACTTTTCACTTTCATGCACTGGAGAAGGCAATGGCAACCCACTCCGGTGTTCTTGCCTGGAGAATCCCAGGGACGGGGGAGCCTGGTGGGCTGCCGTCTATCGGGTGGCACAGAGTTGGACACGGCTGAAGTGACTTAGCAGCAGCAGCAGCAGCAGCAGAAGCCATCTTAATGGGAAAAAGTGAGAACCTGATGACTATTTATTTTATTGAATGGAACAAGTACCTAGAAAATTAAATATAGACTGAACTAGTTCTAAAAAATAATATTTGACTAAAGTGAAAAATTAATCCAAATAAAACTGTTATCCATATTCCAAATGACCCTGGCAAATGGGTGCTATGGAAATATTTGCAGAATGAATGAACAAAGGAATGAATGTATCAACTTAAATTTTTGTAGTTTTTTTTTTTTCTGGTAAATATCTTACAAGTGCTATTTAAAGAAAGCATTTTCTTTTATAGATTCACCTTTTTGGAGTTTTGCTGGCCATTTTAGGAAACCTGGTAATCAGCATTTCCCTAAATATTCAGGTAAGAAGAAGCTTATTTTTCTAACTCTGTAGTTTGATCCAGGGACACATTATGACTTTAATAAGTCTCAGACACACTTGCCTTCTTCCTCCATTAAAGAAAGTATATCTAATGTCCTTATTGATACAAAGCCAGATGTAGTACTGACTGGATTGTATTCATGTTTTTCTTCTGATTTTAAAAGAAGTTAAATGTTTTTGTGAATCTCTTATTATTATTGTATACCCCAAATTTCATGTGAATTTGTATCACACTGAGAAAAGATGTTCATAATGTTGGCAAACCAAGATTTATTTTAATGTTCTACATTTTCTTATAGTACTTTTATTTTCTGAATAAGTTCTGAAGTTTTTTAAAAATTTTTAAAGAAAAAATTTTAAAGTCATCTAGAATTGTACATACTTCTTAAAGAAGTGAGTTCAGTTATCATAAAATATAAGAGGGAAATAGGGCTTTATTTAATGGCCAGTTTTTCAGGAATTCACATGTTTGCAATAAAAGAATATATTCAAAGCAGATATAAATGAGTTCCTCTATCAACCCTCTGCTACCAGAGCTTTCTGGCCTGTTACATTTATTGTGCTAGCTACTTTGACTCATCCTAAGATATGCTTTCTTTAAATCCCTTTTCCAAAGGTGTTTCTTTAATAATTTATTATATTTATTTTGGGAACCTGATTTTTTTTTTACAATCTAATAAAAGAAGTATTTTGGTGTGGTAGAATAAAAAGTCACTTAACTCCTTAACATACATCCCACCTTTAGATAGTAATAATGATATTTATTCACAGAGCTATGAGAATTAATTAATATGAAGAAGGCCTTTTAAACTATAAAATACTGTGTCAGTATGAGTCACTTTTAGTTTGTTTGGAACAAAACAGAAAGTCATAATAATGGCTCTATTATAATCTGCAAATAAATTTAAGAGGCCATGAAGCAATTTTATAGGACCAAAATTTTCAAGGCAATTTATAGTTGCGTGGAAATGTTTTCTTATTTACATTCTGTTTGACTTCTAGAAGTATTCACATCTTCGGTCGGCACAGCAAGAACACCCAAGGCCATACTTCCGGAGCGTGTTGTGGTGGGGCGGAGTCATACTGATGGCCCTGGGAGAGACGGGAAACTTTGCGGCCTATGGATTCGCCCCCATTACTCTCATCGCTCCGTTAGGCTGTATGTCTGTTACAGGTGGGCCATTTTTCCTTGTTTTGACAAATAGAAATTTTAAGAGATCAGAATAATCGGTGAAAAAACATACAACTGAACACAGGCCCAAAAGAAAAAAGTCTGTTTTCTGTTTTCTTAGCATGCTCACTTGGAACAATTATGCTCCTAATTTCAGTTATTCATTGTCATGATGCCCCATTAATCATGAAGAAACTGGCATTTTGTAGCTATAATGTTTATGTTTAAAAGCCTGATTCCCGATGTCTGAGTCAATAAATCAATAGCCACAGCAAATGTTATACATGCTTTTTAATCATTAATGAATTATCTTAAAACATTTGTAATAGAATGACATATTTTATTCATATGTAGAGTCCTTGATGCCTGATCCATAGTTTAGCATCTCTTTTACACTAAGAATTAGATACATGACTATCTCTAAGAATGTATAATTTTACAGTAATGTCATAATTAACCTACTTTCAAACATTTTTATGACTTGCTAGATACATTTAGACAAGAGAATATGAGATGTTGCTAAAGACTAAAGCAAAAGCAAAAATTACTGCTAAAAAAGAGAGCAAATTCTCTAAGCTGTGTTAAAATCAATAAAATCTTTTGAGTTTCACCCTTTATCTGCTGCTATGGAAACAGCATGTTTCTAAGTTTCTCTGAACTTGGAATCTTCATTGAAATAGAAACGAGTTGATGGTTATTGTCTGGTAACAACTAGATCAAGCATATTATCCCAAGTGTAATATTTTTCAAAAAATTATATGATATCCTTTTTAAAAACATAATTTAAACTGAAATAATGTGTACTCAAAGGGAAGTTTGTTTCATTTTGAAAGCAGTTTCCCCTTCTTAATCATTTAAAGTATCTTATTTAAAATAATTTCATAATGTACAATAATAGAATGGTTAGCAAAGAATGCTTTTTTGGCTTTCTAGAAATTGTTCGGTTAAAATCACCCTACTCTGAATAGGCACACAATTTATGTAATCATTTGACATTTTTAACATTCAGATAAAATCAGCAATTTGAAGGTATCTTATCTTCTATTTACTACTGCATATACTGGGTACAGGGACATTCTTTATATTTTTCCTTCTCAAAATCTGAGAAATAATAGATAAAAAGATAGTTATATAGTTATATTGTGCTTCCCCACTGGCACAAATGGTAAAGAACCTGCCTGGCAATGCAGGAGACATAAGAGATGCAGGCTCTATCCCTGGGTCGGGAAGATCTCCTAGAGGAAGGCATGGCAGCCCACTCCAGTATTCTTGTTTGGAGAATCCCATGGACATAGGAGCCTGGAGGACTGTGGTCTATAGGGTCTCAAAGAGTTGCACATGACTGAAGTGACTTAGCATGCACGCATAGTTATATTGTCACCTTGAGACTTCTGTAGGCCCCCGTTGTTGTGAAAATGTATTATTTTTCATAGCAACTGCCTGTTTAGAGCTTATCTCTAGTTTCGTTTCTTATTCTGCTTCGTGCTGTTTCGGTGCCAGAGCCTAAAACAGAAGTGTCCAGGCAGATCAAACAGAGGCCTGGGGGAGGCTTGAGAGCACCACTTGTGCTAAAAGTCTCCATTTATCTCGAGTCCTCTGGTCCTGGGAAGTTTTTCTGGGAACAAGAAAAGAGCCATTCCAACTAGCACAAAGGAAGGGGGATGTGCTGGGTTTATTGTAAAGACCAGAGATCTCACAGAAATGAAGATAAGCCAGGCCTCTTGGGACCCGAAGTGAGAAGTCGGAAATTATCGGAGATGAAGGGCCAGCCCTGATAAACTCCTCACAGACCTTCAGTGAAGCCGCCTGTGAAGCTGCTCCTCGTGGCGTGACTTGGTCGAAGCTCTCGTTAATAACGGGAGGTTTTAAGTTTAACCTCCTCCCCGCCCCGCACCACGTCCTCCCAGCTTTCCTGGAGGGGGCGGGGCAGTCCACCCACCTTCGGACTTGGAGATGGACTCTTTCATGCTCTGTTTCGTTTGTCTTCGGCTAGCCCTAGCCTGGATTGATGTTTCAACTTTAGAGCATTTTTAGCAACCTCCCTCTCTATCCATTTAAAATGATTCCAAGAAGTAAAACTATAGCCTCAAACACAAATTGTTTCTTGCCTTACAGTCTTTGCACACGGTAATATACGCTCATAAGTAATATTCCCACAGCACTCCTGCGTTGAATTCAGGTCACTGTGCAGTGTTGTGGGTGGGTAAGGGATGCTGGTGATGGAGGATTTTCCCCCAGAACAACCCCCGACCACTTTTATCATTCTTTATAAAGGTTCTAGAAACTAGAAAATGTGAAACGAAGGGGACAGTATTTTTTAATAAATATGTTATCCTATGGCTGTGTCTACAGCTGAGGCAGAAAAGCGTCTACACGTTACTAATTTCATTTTCCCTATTATTTCTTGGGAGCTTCAAGAAGGAAATCAAACCTTCCTATGATTTTTTTTTGAAAAAGGCAATATTGTTGCAGTGTTGCATGAGACTGCATACTCTTTTCTGCTGTCTTTTGTGGCTTTCAAAGTTTGAAAAGAAAAAAAATAAGAAAGAAAACTGAAGTCCAAACAGTTTTTTTTTTTTTTTTTAAAGTTTTAGTTCTTAAGTCCAAGTGAAGGAACTTTCTTCCACCTTCTTCATTCTCCTTGGGTAGCCTGATTCATACCAATACACTGTGTTCCTTTTCCTCCTCTCCAGAAGTAAGGCGATACTGTGTGGGTCACTAAGCCCAGGCTGCTAATATGTCAGTCCCACTGCTTTCTCTTACATAATCAAAATTCCTCCTCTCTTAGTACACTTCAATGCAACAGATTTTTTTTTTTTTTAGGACTAGCACGTAAGAAGCACTACAGTAACCACCAGGGATATTTCAGTTGGTACTCCACCCACGTTCTCGCCTTGAACCATCTTCCTTTCTAGTCTTTCTTTCCTTCTCTCTGTGTGTCCTGCTGCTCTACACTGACATGCTTACCTTGAGGTGGTATTTTCTCTGGCATGAGTTTTACTGATGGTTTCATAGGCGTTCTAAGAAACAAAGAATTCTGTAATCAAGCAGGTTTCTGCAATATTGGATTTAAAACAGTACACAGGTTTCCTGAGTAGAGGATTTCTTGAGGCTCTGGGATAGGCCCAGGCACACTGTCAGTTTTTCAGAAGCAAATGCAGTAAGCCAACTTTCCAATTGTAGAAAGAAATGGCAACCCACTCCAGTGTTCTTGCCTGGAGAATCCCAGGGATGGCGGAGCCTGGTGGGCTGCCGTCTATGGGGTTGCACAGAGTTGGACATGACTGAAGCGACTTAGCAGCAGCAGCAGCAGCTTTCCAAATCTATTGTCCACAAGGTGCCTTTATAAGAAACATCTCAAGGGACGACAGTTCTGCAGAAAACCCTCTAGAGAGTCCTTATGGCAGTGCTCACAAGCAGTCAGAGCGTTCTAGAGACTCAGATAGGATAGATACCTGGCCGGTACCTACAGCACGGTGGGGAGGTGGATAATGGGAGTAATCTTGATACACAGGCAGATCGGAATGCCCAGGCCTGGGTCCTCTTTTGGGGAAAGAACCTCAGAGCCCTCATATTCTTGTATCACCTTATACTTTTTACCTTCCTTTTCTCATTGAATAATAAGTACAAAAGCTTATTCTGACTAAAATGCTGATTATATGCTGGCGGGCTTCCCTGGTGGCCCAGACAGTCAAGAATCTGCCCACAATGCAGGAGACCTGGGTTCGATCCCTGGGTTGGGAGAAGGAAATGGCTACCTCCATTCCCTGGAGAAGAGAATGGCAACCCACTCCAGTATTCTTGCCTGGAGAATCCCATGGACAGAGGAGTCTGGTGAGCTACAATCCATGGGGCCACAAAGAGTCAGACACGACTGAGTGACTACCAGTTTCACTTTTTTTCATGGTTAATTCTAGGAGTATGTTTTTCCAGTAATTAAGAAATCTTAAGAGTTGGTGTTTCAATTTCATCTAAAGGTTTGGCTGGATACTCTTCCCAATAAGACAGGGCAGTAGAATGGTGAAGAGAACAAGCTCTAGGACCTGCGCCTGGAAAGCTCTGTGACCTCAGGCAAGTTACTTAGATGGGGTTATGCCTCAGTTCCATCATCTGTAAAATGGAAATAGAGACAGTTCTTCCCTCAGAAGTTATCATGGGAAAGAACTGAGCAAACACAAACACTTAAGAACAGTGCTGGACACACAGTGCAGTGTTTGACACAGTGGCAAATCTGGCTATCGTCACTGTGATTTATATTTTTAATTAACTAGAAACACGGTACATTATTCTTTATAAGGGAGTTTACTTCTGTGCTTCTGAAGATGGCTGGTTGTTAAATTCTCAAGAATGAATGAACCACTCAAGAAATGCCTTTTATTGTCCTTTCCATTGTTATTCAGTCACGAAAGTCGTGTCCGACTCTTTGCAACCCCACGGACTGAAGCACACCAGGCTTCCCTGTCCTTCACTGTCTCCCAGAGTTTGCTCAAACTCATGTTCACTGAGTCAGTGATGCCATCCAACCATCTCATCCTCCGTTGCCCCCTACACCTCCTCCCCTCAATCTTTCCCAGCATCAGAGTCTTTTCCAATGAGTCGGTTGTTCCCATCAGGAGACCGAAGTATCGGAGCCTCAGCTTCAGCATCAGTCCTCCAGTAATTAATTAATTCTCAGGAAGAAGAAGAGTAGGCTCCTCACAGCTCATTTGTTCAGCCATTAAGCAGCAATTATCTTTTGACTCCTGCACATATTCCCCACCAAAATGTGTTTGAAAATACCAGAATTTCCAAATAACCTAGCAAAACAAAATACATATAAAAAACAGACACAGAACTTTGTCCAAGGGAAAACAGTCTAAAATGTGCGTGCAACTTTCTGTCTTCTTGCTCTGGCTTCAGAGCACTTTTGTTCACTTGCTAATTAACTTCAGAGAGACATTCAGATCTAACTGCAATTTGAGAAAGTGTTTTTCTGAGAAACTATTTATTACACCAGAAATCCAATACAGAGAAATAAGTTGGATATTCTGTGCAGTTTGTAATAAAATTTTAAACTGCTGCTAATCTTTCCTGTCCCTCCTCCCCAGGAGGCCTTTTTTTTTTTTTTTTTGCTTCTGTACTAAATTAGACCGGCTTCTTCCCTGCTCCCTTAGCACCCTGCGTGGGCCCTCGTCTCATCTATTTGGTGCCCTTTTGTGAATTAGAAAAAGTCAGCCTTTCTCAGGATACTTTATTTTGGTGTGCAGATTATCTTAATACAATAATGTGATTGGAGCAGGACACGCTAGCGCCATCTGTCAGAAAACTGTCCTGAGAAATATACAAAGCACCAGGATCTGAGATGTGGGTGGTGCCCCCTCAAATGTAGTGTCTTTGTGCAGTGTGCAACCTGTTCAACTGCGTGTAGAAGCTCTGGCCCTTACTTCCCCTTTGGCAACGCTCATCATGCTCCGAATGACCTGCTTAATGTTCATTTGGCCATTCAGCTGAGACCAGGAGACGGGAACTATGTGTCATGTTGTCGGCCGTCTGCTGTTTTTCAGGACAGCATGATACAAGAAATCATACAATACAGCCTCACAGAATTGGTTTGAATTTGAATTTTGATAAAGTGAGGATTGAGTGTTCTAGGATGTCCTGTTCTAGGATATCGAAAGAGAAGTGTTCTGTTCTGTTCCAGGGTGTTGTTTTGTTTGCTCTCTCACTTCAGTTGTGTCCGATTCTTTGCAATCCCATAAACCGTAGCCCGCCAGGCTCCTCTGTCCATGGGATTCTCCAGGCAAGAATACTGGAGTGGGTTGCCATTTCCTTCTCCAAGGTGTCATTTAAAAGATTTCAATTCCTGATGAACTGCAATGGTTAAACATTTATTGCAAAGAACTTGTGAATATTCACTTCTGTAAATACTTACAGGTTTATAAGCCTGTCCTCTGGGGGGCTGAGTTAGATTATTTGTGCATCTATTAATACAAAGTGTACCCTTACATTTCATGTTTTCTTTTTTCTGTTTATCCCCTGATGGTGATCTATGCTATGCATAACCATTGATAGATGAGTGAAAATAATAAAGTTATTAATAAACTGAGGAGTTGAAGCCACAGAAAATGAAGGAGGTTCATGGTAGACTTCTCTCAGTATAAAATTGACTTGAAATGGCAACCCACTCCAGTACTCTTGCCTGGAAAATCCCATGGATGGAGGAGCCCGGTAGGCTACAGTCCATGGGGTCACAAAGAGTCGGACACGACTGAGTGACTTCATTTCACTTCACTTCACTTCCTAGGGGTAGCTAGGGAGTAGGATATGAAGGGATGTTGTTGCGGGGGCAGGAAGGGTGGGGGAAATAAAACATGATGGACATTTTTCAGTTCTATACCTCCGAGTGTATTGATTGAAAGTAATTAGAGTTCAGAGAATAGATCACCTCTTCCCAAATTAAATTCAGGTAACAGTTTAGAAATAGTTAAAGGTAGGAAACTAATGCTGAATGAGCGTCCACCATGCCGGGTGCTGTATGGTACAAAATAACCTTGTTATTTTACTTAATTACTGCCCAAATGAGTAGAAGTGAGTAATAAGTAGATTAAATTCACGATGAATTATATGAGATCAAACACTTGGAGTTTTATATGGAGTGATAAAATTAATAGCAGTAAGGTCTCCTTGGCCCTGGGATAATTTCCTAAGAGAAGTACTCACTCTGTGACTCGGCTAATTTGAATTAAGGCTGGAGATCTGAACTGCACTGAGAAAACGAGGCGAGAATGAAGCAGATGACTGATAAGTCTTTTCCATCGTGCATTTTCCCTAGCATGCTGGCTTTTGTTCAAATTGAGATTCATGATGTGGAAATATATGTTGTTTCATGTATTTCTGTGTGCCGTTATGAAGTTGTAAGCTGCAGTGTGTCTGTATTCCATTAAACAATGGTCCTAGCGCAGCCAGAAAACCCTGGTGAGGCCTTTTGGAATTCCAGAGAAGTCATCTCAAGCAGTAACTCTGGTCTCCAAGATTTTTATTAGAAACAAA
Source organism: Oreotragus oreotragus (assembly GCA_006410675.1). Classification (NCBI taxonomy): domain Eukaryota; kingdom Metazoa; phylum Chordata; class Mammalia; order Artiodactyla; family Bovidae; genus Oreotragus; species Oreotragus oreotragus. Next base: position 152,954 of record SJYX01020351.1, read on the forward strand.
TGAAGGAAAACACAAACAGGCCCATGAGCGAGTGACCTGTAGCGTCCCACAAACCTCGATGTGGCAGATTCTCTGTCCTTTAATGCCCTGTGCTCGGCGCCAGCCTGGATGAGGCTGTCAGGGCTCATGGGCTGTCTGTGATGGTCACACGGACGCTTGTTTTTACCCTGAAAATATGCGGAAAATATCTCTTTTCTTAGTGGCTTGCTGGGTTGTCTGCCTTAGCACATTTGTCCCAAAAACCTGCCTAAATAAAATGTGTGGAATAAGTCCCTAAAGTCCTCATTTTATGTCTGGTCATGCACTCTCAGCTGAAAGCATTCCTAAAACCCAAAAACCTTTATTTGAAACATCTTTTCCACCCATCCTTGCTTTTTGAGGACACCACAGAGTATTTCTAAAGAAATTGCTGCTGATGATATATTGCGCTATTACATGTATAATACAGAGTTAATCCTGTCAGTGATAGTATTTTTACATTTTTGGAGTCCTTTCATTCAATCTAATCACTAATATATATCAAGAAAAATGTAGAAAAGATGTTTGTTCTTAATCCAGGTAACTTTCCTCATTTGAAATTATGCATGTTATCTATAATTTCATTATCTTCAGTAAATGGCAATAGCAGTTTTTTCTCTTTTTTAAAAACCTGAGGTGTAGTTAACTTACAATACTGTGTCAGTTTCATGTATACAGCAAAGTGATTTAGTTATATATGTGTGCGTGTTTTCCAGACTCGAGTGTGCTATACAGTAGGTCCTTGTTTTCCTGTTTTATATTTACATCTGGAGTGTAACCATAAGTTTATTTTCTGTGTCTGTGAGTTCCTTTCTGTGTTGTGAGTAAATTCATTTGTATCATTTTCTTAGATTCCACAAATAAGTGATAACACAATAGTTGTCTTTCTCTGGCAGCCTTACTTTACTTAACATGACAATCTCTAGCTCCATCTATGTTGCTGCAAATGGTATTATGTCATTCTTTTCATGGCTGAGTAATATTCCATTGTATATGTGTACCGAACCTTCTTTATCCACTCACCTGTCAACTCACCTGTCAGTGGACATTTAGGTTGCTTGCATGTCTTGACTGCTGTGAATATAGGGGTGCATGTGTCTCTTTGAATTATAGTTTTGTCTGGATGTATGCTCAGGAGTGGAATTTCAGATCATATGGTAACTCTATGTTTAGTTTTTTAAGGAACTTCCGTACTGTTCTCCATAGTGGCTGTACCAATTTACCTTCCCACCGATGGTGTAGGAAGGTTCCTTTGTCTCCACACCCTTTAGCGATTTTTACTAACATGAATTATTGGATACTTTCCTGCTAATATAGGTGGAGGGACAGCTTTTTTCTCTGTCAAGAAACATTTTTCAGAGTATCACATCCTCAGATTTTCAAATCCTAATTCCTTGGAATTCATTGTAATTGACATACTTCTCTCCTCCAATTCTGCAACTAAAGAGGAGTGATCCTTTTGGAGACGTCAGTACTTCAAAATGGTTAGAGTTGCTTGAGCCTGTGAGTGCAGTCAACATGCCCATGTATTTGAAGTTTGATTGTGCCTGACATGAAAGTGCTTTTGTGGTTTGCTTTTTAGCAGCACAATAAAGCTGCCATTTTAAGCGGTCAGAAACCACAAGCCAGATATTTACATGTGAGGAACTGTTTGTAGCATTATTGTATAAATATGTTCTTTTCATGTCATGGGATCTTTTTTTTTTTATAAAAGAGTGTTTTCTTTAGTACTGTGTGTTCTGCTTCCCTATATTATAAACATATACCCTGGTTTCTCTTCAGATTTTAGAGGTTAAACAATAAATTGAATATATAGGCAGGAGAGCTGATGGAACTTTCATTTGCGGACTAGATCAGAGTTTACAAAGGGGTGACCTGTAGACCAGATCTAGCCTCTGCTGTGTTTGTTTGGCTCAAAGAATGCTTTTTAAGAATACAAATTAATTTCCCATGTTTAAAAATTGGACAGTGATGCACAAAAACTGGATTTTTGTTTTAAAGAATCAGATCCAGTAACAGTGGACTTAAAGTTGGCTAGGACTTGAGTTCTGGCTACCGCTTTTCATTGATCTTGTGTAAGCCAGGTCACCACAGGCCCACAGCTCCTGATCAACACAGTCCACCACCCTCAGTGTTCCTTCTTCTTTAGAGGATTACCCATCTGGCCCCTGTAGGCATTTGGGTTTGTGACCCTAGAACCAAAGGTTTTTCCTTTCCAGCCGGATCAGATAAGAACGTCGTATACAAACTCACATTTAAATAAAGTGTAATTGATTTTTTAAAACTTTGGGTTAAATCTGTCTTTATAGCAGTGGTCATAAAAGGGTAAAAAAGTGGAGAAAAGTAAATAAATGTGAACAAAAAAATAGCCATAACACATTTGAATAGTTACTGAAGCCTCTTTTGTGTTCTTAAACCTTTAATAAAAAAGAAATTATTGTTTGTGTTGGAGGAGAGAATTTAAGTAAAATGTGCACATGTATCATCATGCTGCAAGCTGAAACACGTCTACGCGTGGGATTGACAGCTCCTCATACACCTGGTACAGCTGGAGCACGGGGATCTTGGCTTGGCCTCTCTCTGTTTTCATCTGGAAATCCAAGTCAGAATGTCCATGTATCTCACCCTCGTGCACAGCCATGACAGGAAATCGTTTCCATTCTGCCTGCAAGCCAGGTGACGCTTCATCACCAAAAAGAGTATAGATGACTTCCCAGTAGGAGTCAGTCCGTTATAACTGTTGTTGATTCTCCTGACCATGAGGTATTATGATCAAGGCTGTGTGAATACGTTAATAAACGACACCGTGGGAGCACTCTTTTGCACCAAAGAAAATACGAGAAGACACTTTTTTGTCCTTTTCTCTTACGTAGTATTCCTGCTGTATTTTTTTCCGTGATTCCTACAATAACCACTGTTTGAATTTGGGCGTGTTATCTTTCATAGACTACCTTTTTTTTTTTTTTTTTAATAATACATTTAATCATTATGGTCCACAGCGCCTCTGGAGTCACTGTGTTCACCATGCAATGAATTAACTCCTGTGCTGGGAGCACTCTGTGTAGGCCTGTATCTGGGAGCATTCTCTGTATAGAAGCATGACCTGTGAAAGCCAGCATGGAAAAGGATTTATGAGCCTCTGGTCAATGATGCCTTTAGTCAAAAATGTACATAAAACTGTGAGTGCTGAAGTTAGGGCTCCATAGTAACTTTAGTTTAATATACTTAGTAAAAATCTCTTCAGTTACCAGTATTATCTGTTTCAATGCTTTTTAAACTATTGATCTTAAGATGCTATATTTTTAAATATTAATTTTTACTATAGAAATAAAAGCGTAATAGTTTTCCCTTCCTTGTACATGTTTAGAAGCCAAGGTTGTTGTTATAGCAACAACTAGACAGGGCTGAGTTTGACAGATCTCTGATTGCAGATGTATATGGGAACAGTTCAGTTTGGTTATTTTTCTCTCATTTAAAAAATTTACTTCTGTTCTTGACAACCTGAAAGGGTGGGATGGGAGTCGGGAGGGTGGCTCAAGAGGGAGGGTGTGTATATATAATTATGACTGATTCTTGTTGTACGGCAGAAACCAACACAACATTGTAAAGCAATCATCCTCCAATTAAAAATAAGTAAAATTAAAATTTATTGCTGTTCTTAGAAATCATGTTATTAGCTGTTGCTCAGAAACTGTCTTTTTGCTCAATACAGATCTCATTTTAATCATGTTTTGCAAGATAAATTAGTTATAAGTAGATGTATCTTAATAGAATGTTCTTTTTCATTACTTTCTTTGCTAGATAAATTTTTTAAAAATCTCATTCCCTTATCTTAGCTAAAATTTTGTAGCAAATTACATGTTCTCTTAAAATTTATGGAAAATACATCAGGCACATACATTCTTTCAGAAAGTAAAAGTAGTATATTTGTGTTTCATAAGATTCTGATAACTATTTTATGGCAATTGATATAATTTGATGTATATAGTATATTTCAAGTTTATTGTTACCAATTATGTCCTTTTTGCTTTTAGCAATGAAATTGCCTACTACATAGCATTCTTCTGTCTTCTTTCTGAAAGTGACATTATCTCTGAAACTGTGGCATAGCAATGAGAAGGAAAATGATGCCTTTCTTACTCTAAGGAAAGGAAATGGAGTGTAGTATATGCTAGAAAGTGCTCTGAAGTGGGACAAGGAAATATGGGTGCTGGTTCCAGCTGTGCTGTAATATAAATATTTGTTAAATGAAAAGATCAATAAATTGGAGACCTTTGGACCTCAGTTTCCCAACTGTAAAGGTTAGAACCTAGAGTAGATTATCTCTGTATCTCCTGCTAGCTCTAAAATCTCCTTATTCCACGTAAGCAGTGTCTCCCTTCTTGATGGAATCCTTCACTGTGAAAAAGACATCTCAAGGATTGTTATAATGGAATGCATTTAGTATGTGTTAGTGTAATGATCAGAGAAGGCAATCGCACCCCACTCCAGTACTCTTGCCTGGAAAATCCCATGGACAAAGGAGCCTCGTAGGCTGCAGTCCATGGGGTCAATAGGAGTCGGACACGATTGAGCGACTTCACTTTCACTTTTGACTTTCATGCATTGGAGAAGGAAATGGCAACCCACTCCAGTGTTCTTGCCTGGAGAATCCCAGGGGCGGGGGAGCCTGGTGGGCTGCCGTCTCTGGGATCACACAGAGTCGGACACGACTGAAGTGACTTAGCAGCAGCAGCAGTGTAATGATACTTTACCTATTTTTTTTTTTTTTGTTACCTATTGTTAATCCATCTCCCTTTGCTTGGAAGGGCTTTCCTGGTAGCTTAGCTGGGAAAGAATCTACCTGCAATGCAGGAGACCTTGGTTTGATTCTTGGGTGGAGAAGATCCCTGGAGAAGGGCTGCTTGGAAAGATTCCTTACATATACATAGGACGTTAGTAATGCCAGTTGGGAATGAGATCTTGATTTTTTTTATATACCTTATCTAGTGCTCTAAAGTGTGAAATTAGTTTCCCTGAATTATTTGGTCCAAATCTGAGATAGAAATTTTTCATACATTTTTATGCTAGTCCCAAACTCAGTTCTTATGGCAATGAGCTGTGTATCTATACATTAATTTATCTGTAGAAAATATTGCTTTCATGTTCAAAGCCACTGTTCTTGTTGTTCAGTTGCTAAGTTGTGTCTAGCTCTTTGCGACCCCATGGACTGGAGCGCACCAGGCTTCCCTGTCCTTCACTATCTCCTGGAGTTTGCTCAGACTCATGTCCATTGAGTCAGTGATGCCATCCAGCCACTTCATCCTGTTACCCACTTCTCCTCCTGCCCTCAATCTTTCCCAATTTCAGGGTCTTTTCCAGTGCGTCAGCTCTTTGCATCATATAGCCAAAGTAGTGGAGCCTCAGCTTCAGCATCAGGTCTTCCAATGAATATTCAGAGTTGATTTCCTTTAGGATGGACTGGTTTGATCTCCTTGCTGTCCAAGGGACTCTCAAAAGTCTTCTCCAGCACCACAGTTCAAAAGCATCGATTCTTCAGCACTCAGCCTTCTCTGTGGTCCAGCTCTCACATCCATACATGACTACTGGAAAAACCATAGCTTTGAGTATACAGACCTTTGTTGGCAAAGTGATGTCTCTGGTTTTTAATATGCTGTCTAGGTTTGTCATAACTTTTCTTCTGAAGAGCAGCCATGCCACACAATCAAACTCATGCTTGGTGGATGTTTCCCATGCTCTGTTTATTTTGTGTGAAACCTCTGTTTCTATAAATAACTTGCCCAGGAAAGCTCTGCGAGAACGTGTCTCCCTTGAATGAGAGAGAGCTGGGTTGAGAAAAAGATGGAGGAAGCATATGGAGATCCCAGCTTGTCTTGAGTGAAGGTTTCTGGTGTGGATTTGTGCTTTTATTTTAAATCAGTTGCCAGAATACCAGATATGTGTGTGTGTTAGTCGCTCAGTCATTTCTGACTCTTTGTGATCCCATGGACTGTAGCCCGCCAGGCTCCTTTGCCCATAGAATTCTCTAGGCAAGAATACTGGAGTGGGTTGCCAATCACTTCTCCAGAGGATCATCCTGACCCAGGGATTGAACCCAGATTTCCTGTATTGCAAGCAGATTCTTTACCATCTGAGCCACTAGGGAAACCCCAATACCAGATAGAGTGACATTCAAATGTAACTGATTTGGTGGATTATAATTCAGACTCATTAAAATTATATCTATGAAGAATTTTTAATGATATGGCAAATTGTTTTTAGTACAGTAACTAAAAAAAGAAATTTTGCATTATAATTTGATCTCAACAAAAAGGAAGTAAACACACAAGTATATTAACTGTGGGTTTTTTTCTAGATGATAATATTATTTTGTGGTGATTTTTCTTTCTGTATTTTTGCTTTAAGAAAACAAAAAGTTCAGCCAATGGTTTTTAAAAAAATTTTAAATGCAAGTTATGTTGTGAAGTTTTGGTTTTTGTGTTTGTATTATTGCAAATTTGGATGTTCCCATTGTCTCATGATTCCAGAGGAAGAACAACTCAGATTCAGCTTACCCCACACATCTTAGTAGGTCATGGTTCGGTTGTAAGGTTGAGGGTTCATTAGCATCAGTAAAGGGAAAGAGGGTCAACAAATGCAGGAGATCCCACCAACCCTTTTATTTATTTATGTGCTGGGTACTAACTCCTTGGGCTTCCCTGGTGGCTCAGATGGTTAAGAATCTGTCTTTAATTCAGGAGCCCTGGGTTCAATCCCTGGGTCAGGAAGATCCCCTGGAGAAGAGAATGGCTACCTACTCCAATATTCATGCCTAGAGAACTCCATGGATGGAGGAGCCTGGTGGGCTACAGTCCATGGGGTCCCAAAGAGTTGGACATGAGTGAGCAACTAACACGTACACATTAACTACATACAAGAGATCTTCAAAAAGTAAGACATATCTCAGGACTTCCAGGTCCTGTCTCATAAGACATATCTCAGGTCCAGTAGTTAAGAATCTGCCTTCCAATGCAGGGGTTGTGAGTTCAGTCCCTGGTCAGGGAACTGAGATCACACTCACTACAGGGCATGCCACAACTAAGACCCAACACAGCCGAATAAATAGTTTTTAAAAAGACATATCTTAGAATCAGTCAGTTCAGTTCAGTTTGGTCGCTCAGTCATGTCCGACTCTTTGCGACCCCATGAATCACAGCACGCCAGGCCTCCCTGTCCACACCAGCTCCCAGAGTTCACTCAGACTCACGTCCATTGAGTCAGTGATGCCATCCAGCCATCTTATCCTCTTTCATCCCCTTCTCCTCCTGCCCCCAATCCCTCCCAGCATCAGAGTCTTTTCCAATGAGTCAACTCTTCGCATGAGGTGGCCAAAGTACTGGAGTTTCAGCTTTAGCATCATTCCTTCCAAAGAAATCCCAGGGCTGATCTCCTTCAGAATGGACTGGTTGGATCTCCTTGCAGTCCAAGGGACTCTCAAGAGTCTTCTCCAACACCACAATAAAAGAGCCTAAATATCTTTTGCGGAAAACAGGCCAAAAAAATTAAAAAGTCTTATGTACTGAGAAAGCTGAATGAGGGATAATGACACATATGGGTGGAGTGGTCAACTCAGTCTGGGAGAATCCAGAGGTGATGCTTGAGTCTAGAGTTGGGTTAAAAGATGGAGGCAGAGATGCACAGGGAACCGCTTGTAGAAGAGTCCTTTAGCATGAAACTCAGTGGTGCTTCTGGGGATTATGATTAATTTAGTGACAGTGGACGCTGAATATAGAAGAGATGAAGAGCAAACACGGCAAGGAAATTGTCAGGAGTAAAACTGTGGCTGTCTTTGAATGTTATGCTTAGCAGTTTGGCCTTTGTCCTCTGTATGACAGGAAGCCTTTAAGAAGTTTTAAGCTGTGGATTTACATTTGATTTGCCTTTTAGAAAGATGCCTCTAGTGCTGTGGGGAAGGGGTAGTGAAATGAGAGGCTCCAGAGGGGAGCTGTGTCTAAGCCTGAGGTGAAGCTGGCTGGAATTGTGACAGAGGGAATGAAGAGGCAGGGCTGGACTTGAGAGACAGTGAAATCCCAACCTAACCGACCCAGTAGGCTGTTGGATGAGTCGTGTGAAGGAGGGGGGAGACCAGGAGGAGCCCTCGGGTCCTGGTGATCAATGGAGGTATCCTTGGAAGAGGGATTATGGGAGGAAGTAAGGGGAAGTACATGTCAGTTTGAGATATGAAGTTAAGGGGGTTTTCTTTGTCCTTTCTTTTTTCCTTCCCTTCTGTCTCTTTCTGCCTTTCCATCCTTCCCTTCAGTCTCCACCTTCCTCCTTCCTTCCTTACTCCCTCCCTACCTCTTTCTTTCATTCTTTTCTTTTCACTCAGGCGTTTAGTCATTCAGTCAGCCTCTGTTAAGCCCTCACTGTATACCGTGCACCATCCCGGTCACTGCTGTAGGTTCATTATAAAGCAGGCCCATTTCCGTGAATCCTCAGCCATGAGGGGGACAGAGGCCGTTTCCACGGCCACAGTCACCGGGTGTCTCTGACCAGGACACAGCTAGTCAGACCGGAGACTACTTGACTCCTTTCAGATGGTGTTGCATAATACGTGTTTTTATATTTGGAAACACCTCTCATGGCCATTTTCTTTCTAGGTAGTGCTATTATTTCTGTCATGTTTCTGAGAGAAAATTTGAGAGCCTCGGATTTACTAGGTAAGTAATTATTTAATTCAGATAATTAAAGCTCTGTTTGATGAGGAAATAACTAATCCTATCCATTAAAAATGTGTGCTTTTATAGCAAGGAACAAATTACTGAAATGGATATAGTGTCATCTAGAGGCGAACGTTATTCTGCCTTGGAGTTGCCATCTGCTCTTTGACATGAAATACGTGTATCTTCATTGAGGCCGCTGCCCAAGCTATTGACCACAGCAGATCATTATTACAGTATTATTACTATTGTGCATGTTATGAAAATTTTATGAATGTAATAAAATCCAAGAAAACATCTGTGTTACCTAATAGAGTATTCCACTTCAAAGGACATATTTGATAGATTGTTGCATGAAGGGACTGCATGAAAATGAAAACCACAACCAAAAATTAGATGTACCAATTAACTACCTAATTTTTTGTTAGGCTTTTCCAAAAGTAACATAGAATATTGATCTTCAAAATTTTATTTAGAGGGAATTCCCTGGCTATCCAGTGGTGAGGACTCCACGTACTCATTGCTAAGGATATGGGTTCAATTCCCGGTCAGGAAACTTAAGATCTCATAAGCCATGCAGTATAGCCAAAAAAAAAATTTTTTTTTAATTTAGAAATACAGCTATTAATGAAAAATGACAGTAGCCTTACTGGCTGTAAAAAATATTTCTGCTGCACGGCAAAGCCATCACGTATTGATTGTGTCTCCTACCTCTTGTTGAGAATGTCACTGGTGAGAAGAATTATAAAAATTCATATTTTCTTCCTTGACAAAATCCTGTCTGAATTACTGCCGACATATGATAATGAGTATGAGATTTTAGGCACTTTAAATAAAGCCACGTCTACTCAGTTCCAAAGAGATCATATTAAAGAAAAAACTGTTTGAGTTTAAATGTGACACCAGTGTTGGTATGTTGAACATTTGTTTCCCTGATCGTGCTTCCCTTGAGCCTAGTGTCTTGAAGGAGTTTTCACTTTTTCTTTTTCCTCCTTGATTTGATTCTGCTAGTAGAGTTTTTTAGTCAACACTGTCAAATTTTCATGGTTAAAATGTTTTTCCAAATGCATTCATATGTGAACTGTGGCTTTTTCAAATACATTATTTTTCTATACTCTTTTTTTATACTATGGTTATGGCCTCATTTGGGGACGTTGTATGGAATCAGAAATAAGAATGAGCAATGCCTGAGTTGCTTTTATAGATTAAAGCAATTAGGTCCTACGTTATGTTTCTCATTTATCAAAAGTCTTATGGAAACTTTAAGTCGTTTAATCTTATGTATGTCATCTTTTGTAATTAATGGCTGATTAATGTTTAAATAAATGTAAGGTATTTAATGAAGTAATACAGATGGATATAGAGGAAGTCTTGCCAATTATTATGAACCCTTGTGATAAAACAATGATTAAGACAGAATCCCTGCCTTCAAATAATATGGTCAATGATCAAATGTATACAAAAATACATTTTTAAAAGCAGAAAATAATATGTATTATAATGCCTGAACCATTAGTTTAGAACAGAGTTTCTCAACCTCAGCACTGCTAACATTTTAGGTTGGCTAATTCATCGTAGGGGGATGTCCTGTGCCTTGTAGTGTGTTTAGCAGCATCCCTTTTGGCCTTTACCCATTAGCTGTCAGTAGTACACTCTGCCCCAGTTATGACAACCAAAAATAACTTCAAACATCGTCAAATCTCCCTTGGGGGGTGGAGGGCAGGCAAAATTGCCTCCGGTTGAGAACCACTGGTTTAGAATAAAGAGAGATTACTCTAGTTAGAAAGCTTAGAGAGGATTTTCTGTAGCACAGATGCCATTTGAATTAGTTCTGACAGCTGAACAGGACAGGCATGGACCACCTCCAAGCATTTGGAGGATGGCAAACAGAGGGAATAACCTGAGCACTGTTGACAAACGTACGAAAAGATAAGACGAGTTTACTGTGCCACAAGCACTGCCAGTGAGGATTAGGAGAAAAATCAATGGAAGTCATAGCTATAGAAAGGAAAGAAACAGAAATAGCAGTATGTGCCAGTGAGTTGATTGTATTCTTAGAAAACCCAAGATCAACTGAACATTACTAAAAGCAGTAAGCTAGTTCAACATCAAAGGATATAAAATAAACTCACTCTCGAGTGTTTAAAGCTGGATTCAACTTCTGCTATCAACTGTGTGGCCAACGTATTACTTAACTTCTCTAAGCCAGTGTGCTGACAAATATAGAAGACTATTTTAAGGGTCAAATTGGATAATTGATACAAGCACTTTGAGACATGGAAAGCCCTGTTATTAATAATAAAATTATTATTTCTATGATTAACTTCATTCCTAAGAGGTAATACTAAAAACGTAAGAAATAGGAAATATACTCACATACACATATAACAAAAAAAAAAAAACTCTATTAATTCTTTGATTCTTTGCTAATTTTTCTTACTTTAAAAATAGCCAAGATTTATTAAATATCTACTTCTCTCAGGTGCTATAAGTGTTTTGCATGAACTGTCTCTTTTAAATGCAGGAACATGCATTTATAAATCTGCTTTTTTGTTGTTTAGTCACTAAGTCGTGTCCGACTCTTTTGCAACTCCATGGACTGTAGCCCACTAGGCTCCTCTGTCCATGGGATTTCCCAAGCGAGAATACTGGAGTGGGTTGCCATTTCCCACTCAAAGAGTTATGTGACTTTTGCTAAATTACTTAATCCCTTTAAGCCCCAAATTTCCTCATCCTTAAAATGAAGATAGTATTACCTATATCATAGGATTAATCAAGTATATAAAACTTGTGCACGTAAGACTCTTGGAAGAGGGTCTGTCATGTAATACGTCCTCAATAATGGCCGCTATTATTATCATAGCTATTAATACTACCACCCACCACCTTGTGCTGTTTCTTTATGAGAGAAAACCTTGATTAGGATATTTAGTGAACTTTAATAACATTAAAGTTAACATTTCCCACAACTCTGATTGAGTTTTTTTGCCTTTTACCTGAATGCTTGGGAAAGACTGAGGGCAGGAGGAGAAGGGGACGACAGAGGATGAGATGGTTGGCTGGCATCACCGACTCGATGGACATGGGTTTGGGTGGACTCCTGGAGCTGGTGATGAACAGGGAGGCCTGGCGTGCCTCCCTGTTCATGGGGTCGCAAAGAGTCAGACACGACTGAGTGACTGAACTGAACTGAACTGAATGCTTTTTGAGCAGGGATTTATCTGTTATCATATTTGTATCATACTGTAGTTAAAAGGGATCAATTCTTGATTAATGTCACAGGAATAAGAAAGGATATAGTCACCAATTCCATACCCATGCCTCTGACAGCAATACCATACGATTATCATGATCTGAGATGTAATAACGCTTTTCAGGCTTAGGGGAGGTCTCTTCCCCAACCATCCTCAGTAGTGTGTTAGGTCACATGTATTTTCTTGGGACCTATATTGTTGTTGCCTTGAGAAAACTTGGTTCTTTCTGTTAAAAGCTAAAAATGCATTGTTTTTTCTTTACAGGAACTAAAACCAAACAGGGAAAAGAGTAGTTAGTGGCATTTTGTACAAGATTAACATATAAGCATGCTAAAAATTAAATTGTCAAAATGTGTAAAAGAAAATCACTTATTTTTCCCTGCTTCAAGCAAATGAAAGTTTGTTTTTCATGATGGAACAAATGAAGATTTTTTTGGACCATGTGGAAACAAGCTGAACTAATTTATTGCCAAATGTTGATCTGTGGCTATGAAGCTTTTCACCACTAACTTCAAAAAAATGACCTCACAAAAGCTATGTCTGAAAGAAATCGCCAACTATTATTAATTCAATGACAGGCTTTGGACTGTGCTCTGATTCTTAGTGGATTAATAACTTTAAATTATTGTAATGATTATTTTTCCTCTAAAATGCACCAAAATTCTCTCCCCTTCAATCAACCAAAACTATAGTATTTCCCCCTCTCCTCCCTTAGTCATCAAAAATACTGAATCTAATAGTCTGTGAGATCCTAGTTGACTTAAGTCCAAATATTGTCATCATAAAAATAAAAATTACATCAGTACTCTCCAGAGACCAGTAACCTGATTATTTCAAGTCACCTATACCTGGTTTCCCCATTGATAGAATGTCAAGAGATTAATAGTGAGACAAAGACCACTTCCTTCCTTCTCCCACACCAGAGGTCAGCTTGGTTTGAAGCCAGGACCTAGAATACTAATCTAGCCAAACAAAAATCATTTCTGGTTGAGAGGAAAAACTGCCTCAAGATTGGGAGACTTTATGAGGGTGGATTCAGAACTATTTAAATTCACTATATTATTTAGATAAGTTAAATAAGCAGGGTGACAATATATACCCTACTTAGTTAGCTTATTGAAAGTACTGATGCTGAAGCTGAAGCTCCAATACTTTGGCTACCTGACGTGAAGAGCTGACTCATTGGAAAAGACCCTGATGCTGAGAAAGATTGAAGGCAAAAGGAGAAGGGGATGACAGAGGATGAGATGGTTAGATAGCATCACTGACTCGATGGACATGAGTTTGAGCAAAGAAATGGTGAAGGGCAGGGAAGCCTGGCGTGCTGCAGTCCACGGGGATCACAAAGAGTCAGACATGACTGAGTGACTGAACAACACTTTTGAGACTTGCCAATCCAGGGCTTCTTCAGGACTTGGCTGACTTAAGCCTGAGGAATCTGGAGAGACTACACTGAAGAGAAGGCACCCTTTGGTGTGAAGGAATCCAGTTTATGCTGTGGTGTTTAGTGGTATACCACCACTGAAGCAATAGCCGGACCGCCATTGGTCGGGCAGCATATTGCAAGCTCTAAGAAAACCAGACCAGCTGAATTTTTCAGCTCTTGAGGCTATCAGAAGTCAGATCAAGCCAGATTCCAGAAGCTAGCTAAACATCAGTTAACACTAGCTGGCATTGAGCTGGAGAGTGGGGACAAAATTAAAAGCAATTTCAGGTTTTACTTAAGGAGGAGGGTGGGCTGGGAAACTGGATGTCTTTTGAGGAAGAACTGTGCACATGGATTCTAGAAGCCAAAGCTTGCACAGGTGAGGAACTCAGCAGGCTGTAGATGCTGGTGAACAGATGCATCAGAAGGAGCTTGACTATAGGCTGTTTTCCCTTCCTCCATCTTTATATGTCAGCCTCCATCCACAAGCATATATAGGAGACTTTTGCAACAGAGCTTCAGTAGCCTCTTGAAACAGAGGCTGTATTCTCACAGCTGGATCCAGTTAAATGTCAGGCATTTCTCAGAGTATAAAATATTCCTCCAAACACTACTTCAGGATGATATAAATGGTCAAATATGTTTAGAAAATATTACAACCATATCCTCCCCAAGGAGATTCACAATGAACGCTAACACATTCAGGCTCTCAGGGGTCTTCCAGTAAAATAGTGATTTAAATTTGTTTAACTCACCTCTTTCCAAATAGATTTAAGTTGAAACTTTTTTTGGTGGTGTGTCCCTCTTATGAAACTGGGTTCTAGGGAACACCAGTTTGGAGATGCTCTTCTCAAGGAACTTCAGGGCCAGGCGGGGCCTTCAGGAACCACTGCCAGAAGGAGTCCATTCCTTCTGTCCCCTGTGGAGACGCTTCATCCAGCCTCACGTTGTGTTCAGTACAGTTCCTGGGGTGCCACTCACAGAGTACAAGGTGAATGACAGACTTGTGTAGTCCATTTATCAGCCCCGGTCCATTATGCATACAAGAGGCAGAAGAGTGTAATCATTAAGAACAGCTTACCTAGGGACTTCCCTGGTGGCCCAGTGGTTAAGACTCCACCCTCCCAATGCAGGGGGCCCAGGTTTGATCCCTGGTCAGGGAACTAGATCCCACATGCCACAATTAAGACCCAGCACAGCCAAGTAGATAATATATATATATATATAAAGAGTAGGTTACCTAGGTTCCAATTCAAGCTCTTCACTTAGCCCAGACAAGATAATTATTCCCTCTGTGACTCAATTTTCTCATATGTCAAATATGGCTAGTAATAGTTTAATAGTATCCAATGTTGTATATTATACAATATACATATACTATATGTTAGTATAGTAACATGCAGTATAGTTTTACAGGCTTTTTGTAAGAAATATTAGTTATGTTTATATAAAGCATTTAGATAATGCTAAGTATTAGCTATTACTCTTATAGTTCTTATTATCATCACATTTCTGTGTGGTGGTGATCATAATGTGACTCTCATGTCAGCCACAATTGTCTATGAAATCTATAGCTTTGGGCACATTGCTTAAAAAGAATGATTACTTCCCTTGGCATATGCCCTCCCAGTACACCTAGTCCATTTACTCCAAAGAGCAGGGATGAACCTGTTTCCCTGTTTTGTACATATGACAAGTTAATAGGAAGAAATTTTAATTAATACTTATATCAAGCTGAATCTGAAATGCCCACCAGATCATTGTAGATTTTTATGTGACTTCAGTTGTATTTGATGAGGAAATGTATTTGGTGCAGGTCTGGGCATAAGGGTGGCAGATGAGCCCACATCCCTATATCATGGGTTGTATCCAGCACCTCGTGGTTGATGACCACCTGCAGCTTACTCTCTGCTGCCTGACTGCTCCACCTTTGGAGCCCGTCAGTAGTCAGCTCTCAGTGCTTTGTGTACTGAACAGATGCTTAGGGCTTCCCTGGTGGCTTAAACAGTAAAGCGTCTACCTGCAATGTGGGAGACGTGGGTTCAATCCCTGGGTTGGGAAGATCCCCTGGAGAAGAAAATGACAACCCACTCCAGTCCTCTTGTCTGGGAAATCCCATGGACGGAGGAGCCTGGTAGGCTACAGTCCGTGGGGTCACAAAGAGTTGGACACGACTGAGCGACTTCATCCCCTGAGGTCAGCAGTGAGTAGCAAACAGTGCTACTGGTGTTTCTTTCTCTCTGTGTTATATCAGTTACATCATTTCTTTTCTGCTCTGTTTTTTCAAGACTAGTGGAGAGAAGTCTTCACTAGATAAACAGAAAGTGCTGAGTCCTTCCTGCCCTGTCCTTTAATTTTCAAATTGAGTTGTTATCCCTGTACAGACAGCCCTAGGGACAATCCCTAGTCATCTCTAGACCAATATTAGAGATACAGGTTTGGACTAATTTTGAAGTTTGACTCAGATGGCCTTTGACCCTTGGCAGTCAGCATCCTAAGTTGCATTTGTCCCAGGGCCCTTTGTCACAGGCCTCCAGATGAGCTTTCAAACAAATTCTGCTCCCCAGGATGGCCTCTTGCAGAGCCAAATTCCTGGAGTCTAGCAGGTATGATAAGTTAATTTGTGCCTAGAAATGAAGAGACTGTGTCACAGAGGGATGAACAACTCACCTGGCCTGTGCAGCTAGCAGTAGTAGTGAGATTTTAACTCTGGGGAGCCAGTCTCAGTTCAGATTAGAATTCTACTGTCCAAGTCTGGACTTGAAACTTAACCACGTCCCTTGGCCAAAGGCATGTCAAGTGCTGCTTTCCTTCTTTTAGTATCTTACACTTCCAGAGCACTCCTCTGGGCAGATGGGCCAACAGAAGGTAAACTAGCAAGTTTTCTAAGTCAGAAATTTGTACCTTTCCAAAGATTGGTGGCTTTACTGAAATAAAAATAGCAGGAACTGTGATGTCTCATATTAGCTTCCCAGGTGGCTCAGTGGTAAAGAATCTGCCTACCAAGCTGGAGATCCCTGGGTTCGATCAGGTTCGATCCCTGGGCTGGGAAGATCCCCTGGAGAAGGAAATGGCAACCCACTCCAGTATTCTTGCCTGGGAAATCCCATGGACAGAGGAGCCTGGAGGGCTGCAGTCTATGGGGGTCACAAAGAGTCAGACACGATTTAGCAACTAAACAGCAACAACAACATGATGTCTCATGCCACTTTTAGGAAAAGGTGGAATATAAAAATATTTTGCAGAAATTTATTGAAGCAACTGCTAGTGGCTGTCTGCAACACTTTTAAACACTTATGAAAAATGTGCACATGACTCATGAAGGAGACAGTAAATCACATACAATGACACCAAATAAATGACACCCAAGAAACAAAGCAAATAAGAGCAGTTATCCAGAACTGCCTTCACACATGTAGGGCGTTGCTAAAATTAACATTATTAGCAAGAAAGAATGTGTGACCTCCTGAGCTGCCATAGAGTTACTCACTAGACTCACAGTGATGTGAGGTTCACGTGAGATGATACATGTGAAAAATTACTTTGAAAGGGTACTTGCAAAACCATCAGTCGTTGTATTTGTTTTTAACAAGCTTTGGAAGGCAGTGAAGATCTGCAGTGGTGGAAATGGGCACAGGCCGCACATGAGAGAGCAGAGGTGGAACAGGGAGGGGTGTGTCAGGATGTGAAACAGGCCCTGTATTGGAAATAATGCCGCCTCCATAAATGGAACACTCTGCAGACTCTGAAAGAATGAGGCTGCCCGCCATATAACTTGAAATGTTTTCCGAGATGTTCTTGGAGTAGAAAAAGATGTTCTGTTAAGTAGGAAAAAAGCAAGATACAGAAAAGTGTGTATAATATGCTAACATTCTGTGTAAAATATCAAAACGCATGCACTCTCACCCACGCCTGCCTAAAGCGCCTCTGGAAAGAAAATCTCAAGCACCAGCAGCAGTAGCTCACTTTGAGGAGGGGACCTCGGGGGCCACAAGAATGTAAGAAAGAGTTTCCTTTCACTGATCCCTCTTGTATGGCTTTTGAGTTTTTTACTGTATGCATGTGTTATCCATTCAAAACTAAATTTTCAAGGTTTTCCCTGCTGGCTCAGTGGTAAAGAATCCACC
>SJYX01020351.1:171388-203576 GCA_006410675.1 Oreotragus oreotragus
GCAGCCAAAGACAGATAAATAGAAACCAAATTCCTGAAAAATGAAGTTTGACACTAGATACAGTTAGATGAGATAAAGAAATAACTGGCGGAGGAACTCAATATAAATAAGAAATTTAGATTTCACAAGAATAGGTTGGAAGACTCTGAGATTGTGAAATTGTATTCAATGCATTTATTCTGCTTTACTAAGTTTAGAAAGCTGGGGTTTTAAAATATTGCTTCTTCCGAGGAATGTAATATTGAACAATTATCTTATAAGATCTTTGGTTTCTTTTATTTTTTTTTTTTTTGGTCAAAGAAAGGACAGACCTGACCAATAATTTTGCCCAAGTTCTTATATATGGTTTTCATTGTTTCCTTTTATTACAATGCTTAATAATGTATATTGTTTTCTTTTTAAAAATTCTCATTAGAAAATAGCTTTTAAAATTGTGTGTATAATTTCTGTCTTCGCAAAGTAGTACTGAATAAATTGTTACATTAGAGTAAGGTTATTTTATAGCTTGTACTATACCATGAATAGCTATTGTCTAGCTTGTATAAAAAATCAAATGGATTCTCAGAAACTAGAGTTCAGAACTCTAAATCATTAGGTTGAGAACAACAGGAAACTGATGTCTTCAAATTATGTATAGACAAACCAAATTGTTTCAGGTTGGGGTGTATGCTGGTTGTAAATTATATACACAACAATGCTGACCTCAGTGGTGAAACAGGTTGAATTATGTTTTCAAGTTGTGCTACCCCAAAAATGCTACATAAATCAGTTTTTCTCAGGCTGCTAATTATTAATAAATAAGCAGTTTCCAGTGTTACTTGGAAAGCCAAATCTGCTTCTCTGTGGCCACTTCTCCCCCACATTTTCCGTTCCTCCATTATTATAAGTAATGTTAAAGTGATGACAGTAACACATTCCTACATAGGTTTATAATGTGATATTTTACCAAGCTATCTCTGGAATTCTAGATTTTAAATTAGATCAAGTCAATCTGACTCAGAGTCAGCATTCACTTTGTTATTTCTCCTAAAAGGACTCCAAAAAATGACAATGATTATGGTATTCATTTACAAGAGTTTCAAAGTGTAAAATAGCCAAGTACGTGTGTGTAAAGTATCCAAGATGAGTAAGTGCAGAGTGATCCATCAGGTGATGGATTTCCCCACTCTGGGCCCTGCCATATAGATCTAGGTGGATCTGGAGTCATCATGCACTTCCTGGTCCACATGGAAACAAGCAGCCAGGTTGGATGTGTTTCCATGTCTTCATATGCACATGTTCTAAAAATCCCCATCTCTGAGGAAACCTTCTCTGTAGAGGTCAGGATTCATCTTGAACGACAGAGAAAAGTCAGAAGTTATGTGCTACCCCATCCATCCTGTGGCCCTTATCTTATCCCCTTCTAAAGGTAATGTTGTCAGGTAAATGCATGATGTTCTTGGGATGGTTTGATAGATTGTATTTTCATAGGCATCCCTTGGAGAAGGGAAAGGCTACTCACTCCAGTATTCTGGCCTGGAGAATTCCATGGACTGTAGCCCATGGGGTCGCAAAGAGTCGGACATGACTGGGTGACTTTCACTTTCATGACTTTTACAAGTAACGCTCAGTGTATAGGAAATGTTTACATAAAAAGGCTTGAATGGCCCTTTTCAACATGGTTTGTCTTTTCAATTTAAAAGGTATGACGTTGGCATTGGCAGGAACATATCTATTGGTGAACTTTGCTCCAAATATAACTCAGGCTATCTCCGCAAGAACAGTACAGTATTACTTTGTTGGCTGGCAGTTCATGATCTACATGGTAAGAATTCTAAAAATTTTACTATCCCAGAAGTGATATTGTCTAGACCACTGGTACATGGAGATGTTGGAGAGCTAGTATAATCTTTTCTTCTCAGTGTTAATAACTCATTGAAATGTAAATATATTTGACCAATATTTGAAACACTAAATCAACAATAGAAGTACCCCTATTCCCTGGGTATTCTGTCCTTGGGGATAACTTATCACTGGAACAGTTTCCACAATCTAATGGAATTTAATCCAGCAAAGTCCAGAGTCATGTATTTTAGGACAACTCAAAAAAACAAAAAAAAAAAACCCAAAGAAAACACCTCTCTTCCCAAGTCAAAGGAAAGTACCTGAAGACATATTTTACTTCACTGAATTTTATTTAAGGTAGGTATTCTCCTCAAAAAAGCACTTATAAAGACCCATGCAATAGCCTGTCTGAAGAGAAATAGGACAATACTGAGAGATGGGGAAAAGAAAAAACAGAATGAGCTGATGTAGAAATTGGAAGCCACTAATTGTGATTTTCTTTTAATTTGATGCAATGACTATGTCTGGTGGGTATTAAGAGAGAATGTGATTGACGTAGTTGACATATAACTTGTTATGGAAGTCAGTTTAGATTGGAAAATAAGCATATTCTAGGAAAGGCAAGCAGGAAGAAGAAAAATGGGGTTGTCTAGATCAGCATTTAACCAAGAACTGAATTAGTAAAATAGTTGTGAATTCAATAAAAAGAATCAAGGCACACAGAGTCATACATTTTTAGGGTTAGAAGTGACCTCAAAAAGCTATTGTACCCAGTGCTCTGCTTTTAAAACAGGTTCAGTTCAGTTCAATTCAGTCGCTCAGTCGTGTCTGACTCTTTGCAACCCTATGGACTGCAGCATGCCAGGCCTCCCTGTCCATCATCAACTACCAGATGATGACTTGACTCAAACTCATGTCCATTGAGTTGGTGATGCCATCCAACCATCTCATCCTCTGTCATCTACTTCCCCTCCTGCCTTCAGTCTTTCCCAGAATCAGGATCTTTTCAAATGAATCAGCTCTTCACATCAGGTGGCAAAAGTATTGAAGTTTCAGCTTCAGCTTTAGTCCTTCTGATGAACACTCAGGACTGATCTCCTTTAGGATGGCCTGGTTGGATCTCCTTGCAGTCCAAGGGCCTCCCAAGAGTCTTCTCCAACACCACAGTTCAAAAGCATCAATTCTTTGGCACTCAGCTTTCTTTATGGTCCAACTCTCACATCCATACATCACTACTGGAAAAACCATAGCTTTGACTAGATAGACCTTTTTGGCAAAGTAATGTCTCTGCTTTTTAATATGCTGTCTAGGTTGGTCATATATGTGACAAATATATACATATTCCTATACGCGAACAGTACCAAATCCTCAGACTTGAACTTCTTTCAATACAGACCTCAATTTCTTAATAGAATCAACTATACGAGGCCATCTAGTGGATGAAATATAGAAACACACATTCTTAATGGCTTAAAGTCAAAGTTTCAGGTATTTAATGCCCCGTATAAGCTCATGTTTATTAAACAATGCTTCCTACTACTCGGAGATTTAAGAGTCTGATTCTGTTGTCAAAACACACCTATTAGACCTGAAATGAACCATCGTATTTTAAATACTAACCTCTCCTTAAAAACAAAAAAAAATTCATAGACACAAAAATCTCAGAATACAATATAGCATCAAGAAAGTTTCCCAGATTTTCTTCTTCACTACAAAATCACAAGCCTTAGAGACTGGTGTTTTCACTAAAACTGTGAGAAAAGAGAAGTATCAGATATAATTGATCTGGATAGCTACCTCCCTTGTTAGGACAAGAACCACGTATTAATCATCTCTATAACCGCCTCAGAGCCAAGGACATTCTTGACACACACACCCAGCATGTGCTCAGAAATTATACCCTGCATTAAAACAAATCATATGACACATGCCTCAGTGTCCTCCAATTAAACATAGAGAGCATCAGATTCCATTCAGGTACCTTTAGTGGGTGCAGGATGTATACTGATAATTGGTTGCTGCTTTGCCAATGGCATAAGTGTTGGTAGTGTCTGAATAATGATGGTTTTCGCTGGAACGCTGGGGTTTGTTTGAGTCTTGGGTGCTGCTGGAAGTAATAAAGGCTTGGGCTGAATTGAAGGTTTCAAATTTATTTGAATTTTTTTCTTTGGAGTCAGACCATTTTCTGGAGAAAAACCAAACAAACCACAAATATAATTTAAGTGCAATTAAGCAAATCCTAGAAAGCAGATTCTATTATACACCTTTCTCTACACATTATCTTAACCTCTGACTACCCTTAACTGAAGTTTAAGCACAGCTTAATGTACTGAAAAACAGAATTTTATCTTAGTAGACTGAAGAAGAGTCCTCAATCTGAGGTCTTCCTTTCTGACCAACCTACAGCTTTGCAAAGGGGCCACAGGAACCAGTAAAGAAAAACAGCTAAAATCACTGAATAAAGCATTGAGGTGAATGAGGTTAACACATGTCACAGGCAAATGGGCCTCACATTCAACTTCTTTAGGTGAAACTTTAAAATTTCTCCTGAAGATGGAGCCCTAAATCTATTTTAGAGCATCATTCACCTATAAAGACAGAGACAACAAAAGAAGATCATTTTTTCCCTTTCCTCTTCATATTAACGGTCACAACAAAGGATATAGGTCCACTAGTTTAAAAACAGCAAGCTAGCTTAATAAACATACACTTAATCCAACATTTTCTTTTAAGATATGGAGCTTACGCTCAGTCTACAATAGAAATAATAGAAGTTAGCAGATGGAATAATACCGGTTTTGCTCTTAGGACCAATGATGGGCTTGTCTTCCTTCAGTGGCTCTGCTGAGGAGGGGTTATTAGAGCTTTCACCATATAAGGAAAGAGGAGACATCTGAGAAGTAGAAGACAAATCCAACTCCTCCTGCAGTAAAATAAAACACAAATAAATTCATGCAGAAGAATAGTATCCTTGAGCAGAAAATGGCTTAGAAAGAGAGGCAAGATCCAGTATAAATAGAAACACTTCAAGATAATTTCAAGTCAAAGGTGTGATATATCACAACTATATCTATACAGTAAGCACTAAGAGATGATGATTATCCATCAAGACTAAAGTAAAAATAACTAAAAATGAAGTACTCTTATATTAAAGATACGATCACTGATTTGATCTGCTTCTACATTTTCTCCCACAGACTTTATATTTTACTTGATTCCTAGCCATACAAACATTTAGTATCATTTTAGAATTACAGTTAAAATGCTAATATCTTTTCCCCACCATCTCTTATTCAGACTTACAGGAATTTCAAGAGCAAATAATTCTTACTATTTTCATCCTTTTCTATTTATTAACACTACCTTTGTCCCTAATGTTTGAAAGAAAAATCCTGAAAGGAGCAGGGCTATTTCATTTAATGGGTAAATAAATAATGCAGAGATATACAAATGTTAATATTTTCCAAAATTCAATATTCAGTGGATCTGTCCCACTTTGCTAAAATAAAGAAACTTAACATAGGATAAAGTTGCATTTCAATTCCAAGAGAGAAAGATGTTTTGTATAATAAATAAATAGGCATATACATTTATATATATACATCATATCATCTTCAAAAGAATCTAAAGATCACTGAAAGAAGAGTTAAAAGAATACTTGTTTGCTCTTAGCATGATGCAGGCCCCTTTAAGTCAAAAATCCAGAAGCCATAAAGAAAAAAAGCATATTTCAATAAAAATTATTTTATAATAAAAAAACAGGCTATAAACAAAGTTAAAAGATATATATTGAGAGAAAATATTTGCCTAAAATGAACAAAGGACAGGAGTCGTCATTTCACTTAAAAGGAAATGCAAATGGTAGCCAAAGGCAAATTTAAAAGAAAATCTTTTTTTTTTTTTATCATCAGATACAAAAAGTTAAAATAACCTGAAAGAGCATGTGGCAGAAATGGTCACTCTCCGTCATGCTGGTGAGGATGAGAACTGTTTCATTCATCCATCCCTAACACCTATCACCATGTAGCCAAAACCCAGGACTGCATAAACCTTACAGTGTATAGAATAATAATACATTTGGGGGGAAAAAAAACAGTAAGAGATAATATAGGAGGAAATGATTATCTTTATGGCCTTAGATGCTTAAAAGGCATTTAATAAAACTCTGCGAAGATTCTTCATAAAAGTCCTAGAAAATAAGAACTGGAAGGATGATTTAACACTTAAAAAAAAAAAAAAAGCATGGTTTAATTGAATAGCCAAGGTCATACTTAATGGTAAAATACTAATACTTTGCCATTAAAGTTGGGACAAGAAAGAAATAATTGCTTTTTCAGTAATATTAGAAAACATAATTATAGCAAAAACTAAAATAAAAGGAACAAATATTAAAGTAGAAGAGACAGAAGTGCTTTTGTTTTGCAAGATGATATGCTGTCTAAACACATTTAAGAACCAACAAAAAATTTTCACTATAAAAATGTACTAATAATCACTTAGAAAATATAATAAAAATAGTTTATTCATAATAGTAATACCAATTACAGTATACCTAGGAATTAATTTTCTAAAGAATGTACAAGATCTATAGGAAGAAAATGATAAAGCTTAACTGAGAGACAAAAAAGAAAACTTTAGTAACAGAGAAACATATAATATTCTTTAACGAGATGATTACAAAGGCAATACAACTGGGAAATTGGTTCATTTATACAGTGAAAATTAAAACTAGATTTGTCCTTAACACTTCATACCAAAGTCACCTCTTAGCTTACAAGGGGACATCTTTGACAATGTTCATTGTGATGCAGGTGAAGTGTTATGCAGTTGCATTCAACAAACTGATGCAGACAGAGCAATATGAACAGATCTTAAAAACACTGTGCTAATTTTTTGCAGTAAGAAATAAAGAGATCTGATCTAATACCATTTACCTAAGTTTAAAATACATACACAAAACTGAAATCAGTGAGAAAAAAATGAACTTTAATAAATGGTACTGGAATAGTCCTTCTGATAGTCATCGAGGAAAACAAAAAACTTGGATTTGTATCTTACATCATAAACCAGGATAACTCCACATGGATCAGAGATTTGAAAATTAAAAATAAAACCTTAGGAAATATATATATTAACAAGTCACTTAGAAACTGTTACTTCCTGAATAATCTGATCCTAAAGCCACTAGATGGGGCAGTGCAAGAAAAGTACTGACACAGAGAATATTGTGTGGCCATTCCTAGCCTGGTGACCAGAAGCCTGTATATCTTACCATCTCTGATACATAGTTCTGACCACTGGAACACAAGTGTTTACAGGGCTTTTCTGTTTACATTTTCCACTCCTAAGATCTGTTAAAAAAAAAAAATTCCTCATACACTACACACCCTTTAATAAACTAACTGATTTCCCCTCTAAACACCACTGAAAATGTATTCCCTTCCACTGCCTCAGCTCCCAGTCTCTCCTCACTCATCATAATGTAGTAGATCCCTCCCCAAGAATTGCCGGATGGAGGTGCTGCGTTGGTCCTGATCCTCCTTGCCTCTTGTGCGGCGTGTTCTGACAGCCCACTCTCTTCGCTCAGCAGCGCTCTCGTCCCAGGCGTCTTCAGTTTGTTCCCTGTTTCTCTTCCTCCTGTCTGATCGGTCCATCCCAGGCTCTTGGTGGGCACCTCCTCCCCCTCCGCATCCACTCTTATCTTTCCATGCTGCACAACTCTTCCAGGGTTTTCTGGAGTGATCTCATTGCCTACTCCACCCCCATCGTTCTTTAGAAAGACTTTCAAATCCAGACTTGGAACTCCTTCCCAGATCTCTCCTGACCCCAAAGGTGTGTTTTCATCTGTCCTCTTATTCCCACCGACTCAATGAGTTTGAGCAAACTCCAGGAGAAAGTGAAGCACAGGGAAGCCTGGCATGCTATACTCCAAAGGGTCTCAAAGAGTCAGACATAACTGAACAACAACAGCAACTTATTCCTTATGCTTGGATATCCCATAGAGTCTGCAGGACTAACATCTCAAAAACTGAACTCAATATCTTCTCTCCTAAACTCCCTCCTCTCTTAATTTGGAAGGTTCCCCTTCCCCTCATCCTCCAACAAAGTTTAGGAGTGGGCTTTCCAAATCAGAGTAGGCTTCCTGAGGTCTGTCGTACTTTGTCCCCCCTCCCCTCTTTTATCTTCCTACTTGTCCTTTAACTATTAAAGCTTTCATCAATCGAATCTAAGCACTAGAAGGACTCTTTGAGCATTTCGTGATAGTCTAGACTTGAAGTCCTACCAACACATTATTATTCTTTGCCTACAGGCAAAACGAATTCTTCATCCGGTAAGAAAAGGGTCACAGAGTCTGTAACCAGAAAATTAAAAGCCTGCACTGAATCCTTTGGAGATTAAAGATGCATCAAGACTTATTTCCTGGAATAAACAGCATTGTTTGATGATGATGTATTTTATATTGTTTTAATACCAGAGAAAACATTTTAAAAGAACAAAACTACTTTTTAAGCCTTATAATTCCACAAAAATGTACGCTGAAATAATTGCATTTTTCTATTTTCCAAAGATAAATCTTAGGTTAATTTATTCACAAGTTCATCCTACTAATTTAGTCACCTAGAATATAGAGGAGAATTCCTGAAGCAGAAATCTTACAGTCCTGGAGAGACTCATTTTCCTGTAAAACAGTGAAAGTATATTTAAAAATAAGTGTCACCAAAAATGCAGATAATTCCAGATATTTATAAGATAGCATAAATGAGCCTTTAATAGAGTCACATTTGAATAACACTATTGGCATTAGATTCTTAGGGGAACAGACCTATATTATCTTAGTTTATCTCAGTTTGGAATTTAATCCATTATATGTTACATCTCTAACATATAATTGATAACTTCTCAGAAGTTACTAAGATCTTGACTTGAAGTTTGGTTTTAAGTCTGTTAACATGTACATAATTAATATTTAATCCTTCACCGTGCCAGGTTCCGTACTTTTTCTGCAAACCGTGATTGCAGAGATCATAATTATAGTAATTAAGGCAATTCTTTGAAGAATAGTTCATCTGTTTTTATATTGCATATTATTTATACAGTATTTGTATTATATCTTGTATTTGTGTATTACACCAAGTATAAATACAACACCTGAAATGCTTTTTGAGACTGATCAATAAACAGTAAAATGAATAAAAATATTTTAAAATCTAAATAAATTTTCCATATCTCAAAAGGGGATTGTAAAGTCACATTATAGACTAGCTAAGAGCATCTCCTTTTATCATGTGTTTAGCTGTCTCAGATCAATATCCATCTTCCCTTTAAGGATTACATGAAGTGGAAGCCTCAGAAACAAGGCCCAAGCTCTGAGCTGGGACTCTTTGGGGAAAGAAGAGGATTTGAGAAGCCTGGTGTCTACTAGTCAGAGAGGAATGAAGTGTCCTGTGCTCATCCACTAAAACATACTTTCCCACCTGGTGCTTACCAAAAAGCAAAAACCAATCAAGTTTTCAAGGTCAAACTAGCTTGGAGAGATGCTGTGAAACATACATGGCCGCCTGAGAAATTCATCATTTCCGTTAGCATGTTAAAAACCAAAGGTCCTTTAGGGAAGAGTTGGGCTTAACCTTGTCAATCCTGCCCTGCACAGGCTTATTTGACCATGAGACCCTTTTCTCGAATAGCAGCTATGGATACCTCGGCAGAACCCGCATGAGAGGCTGTGGCTCTGAGTCTCAGTTACTCTGTGTTCTTTGGCAGGCTTGATTGTGGCTGGGTTTGTTTTGTTGTTTTTTTTGCATACCCAGATTTCCCCACAGACTCTTCTCCTTCACAAAATAATCTGCATGGTGCTCATTTTCTCTCCACCAGAAAAAAAATTAAATAAGCAGAAGCAGGGGCCTAGCCTGGCGTTTGGTGTGATTTTCTACCCCAAAGCCCATTATTAAGTCAGCCTTTCTGGCAAAAGCTGCTTCAACACCCACCAGCAGGTGTTAAAACCTGAAAGGCGAAAACTCTGTGTAAGCCCTCTGTGTCTGGTGCGTGAGATTCATCTGCTCGGTTGTCTGAATGTAAGTAGCACTCACAGGTCTGCACTCTGACCCACTTCCGCAGCCGAGGTCACCAACCTCACTGAGCAGGTTGAGCCCTGTGCCCGCTCCGACCATGTTGCGTCCTTCACCTGGGCAGCGAGCAGTCCTAGACGTTGGCAGATGGGGAAGCCCAAGTAGCGAGGTTCAGTAACTTGTCTGAGGTCACATAAATACTAAGTGAAAGAGCCAGAATTCAGAACCAGGTGAACCACTTCTGGGGTACATGCTCCAATTCATTTCCCCACACACCTCTCCACGCAGAATCGATACAGGCTGACCTCCAAGCATCAGATCTTCGTCCAGACTTGGCTTTAGGGAGAATCTTTGCAGAGCCCATTTCTTTTGGACAAGGACACTATATCAAAAGCTACACTTTCAGAGAGAACTTGAAAAGAGAAGATGGGATGACTGCAAGCTCGGAATTTGGTACTGGGAGTAGGGTTTCCAGTGGTGAAATTTTGTGTGTCTCTCTTGTCACATCACCCCATGGACTGCCAGTGCTCTTGTGGCCACTGAAAATGAAGTGATTGTTGTTGAGTTGTTAAGTTGTGTCTGACTCTTTGTGACCCCATGAACTGCAGCACACCAGACTCCTCTGTCCTTCACTATCCTCCCAGAGTTTGCTCAAATTCATGTCCATTGAATTGGTGATGTTAGCTAACCCCCTCATCCTCTGCTGAAAACAGGGTGAGGGGTGCCTTTAAATTCAATTAGAGAATGAATCCAGAAAACCCAGAATCAATTCAGAAAAGTCATCCTGAAGATTTTGTTCCTCTGGAAAGACTTCAAGTACCCAAACCTGAATTCGTTTCCTATTTTTCCTATAACCAACTGTCACACACTTAGTGGCTTAAAACAATGCGATTTTATTTTCTTAACAGTTTTGAAAGTCAGAGATTCAACATGGGTCTCATGGACTAAAATCAAGATATTGGCAGAGCTGTATTCCTTGCTAGTGCCCCTGGGGAAGAATCTGTTTCCTTGCCTTTTCCAATTTCTAGAGGCGGCCAGCATTCCTTGACTTGGGTCTTTCTCATGTTACATCTCTCTCTGACCACAGCTGGGAAGGTTCTCTGCTTTTGAGGACCCTTGTGACTACACTGGGCCTACTTGGACAATCCAGGATAACCTCTGCATCTCAAGGTCCATAGCCTTAACCATGTCTGGGAAGCCCCTTTGCTGTGTAATGTAATATGCACACAAGTTCCAGAGACTAGGGCATGGACTTCTTGAGGTGGGGTGGGACATTATCCTGCCTGCCAGCGGAAACCCCTCTGAGCCTTGGTTTCCTTATCTGTAAAATGAGGATAATAATAGCACCCAACTCCTGAGACGGTTGTGAGAATTAAATGAATTAGTACAAGTAAAGCATGTGGGGAGAGTGTACCCTGTGCTGTTATTACTTCTGGCCTCTGAGATAGCAGTGAGCAAAGCTGCTTCTTCTGGGTTGCAGCAACCTGCAGAAGTCACAGCTTCTTTAATACTGAATTTTTGTTCAGAGAGGTGGGAAAATGTTACTAGGAAAAAAATTAACGTTAACTCACACGGCTTTGGATATCTTACTCCTGGGAGCTCTGTGATCTCTTGCCACAGGACAGAACCCAAGGGCAAATAACAGTCATTCTGTGAATAACAGAAACTCATATTTTATTGATCTGAAATCATAGATGAAGTTTGCAAAAAAAAGTCACGTATGATTTTTTTAAACTGATAGCAACCACCATCCGCCCCCCCCCGCCCCACCAAAAATAATCAGCATGCTAACAAGTTGAGCTAACATGCTCTATGCCTTGGTGCAGGACTGGCTTCCTTCCCCCCAGCCACAAATGCCATGATCCCAAAGGCTGCTGGGAGCTGTCTGCAACTGCATCACGTGAGAAATGGACTCCTCTGGTTGAGGGGAGACCAAGCTGAGAGGGATGCTTCGGTTTTGATGGCAGCTCTTGGGAAGGTGAAGAGATAGGAGTTGAAAAAATTTTGTAGCACAACCTGATTAAAGTAAAGGTCTGGCAAATAAGTCCTATAAGAAAAAGTTAAAATAATTGGTTTCATTTGCCAGGAAAAGACAAGACTAAGGGATGAGTTAATCTTCCGTATTAGGTGAAAAGGTTTTAAGTGAGAAAGATATGGTCCTGCTGCTTTCCGTACCCACAGAGGATTAAAGGGAGAAACAAAGCAATGGGTGAAAACTTGAGTTGGAACAGGAGACATTTGTGTTTATTTAGAAAAGGCTCCATGAGTAAAATGCAATCCTGAAAGTAGAGAAGTCCCCAACTCTCGTCATTTTTAAGAAAAAAAAAAAACTAGTGCCAATATTTTTACGTGTCTAATGTAAACATTCATATTTATAATTTCAGACCATAGATACTGTCTCTTTGGGGGAAAGAAAAGAGCTTTGCTTCAGGTATCTTGTTGTGGTTGATTGGTCACTAAGTCATATCTGACTCTTTGTGACCTCGTGGACTGCAGCACTCCAGATTTCCCTGTCCTTCACTATCTCCCAGAGTTTGCTCAAATTGTGTCAAGGATGCCATCCAACCATCTCATTCTCTGTGACCCCCTTCTCCTCCTGCTCTCAATCTTTCCCCACCTCACGGTCTTTTCAATGAGTCAGCTCTTCGCATCAGGTGGCCAAACTATTGGAGCTTCAACATCAATCCTTCCAATGAATATTCAGGATTTATTTCCTTTAGGATTGACTGGTTTGATCTCCTTGTTGTCCAAGGGACTCCCAAGAGTCTTCTTCAACACCACAGTTCAAAAGCATCAATTCTTCAGTGCTCAGCCGCCTTTATGATCCCACTCTCACACTTGTACATGACTACTGGAAAAACCATAGCTTTGACTGTAAGCATCTTTGTCGGCAAAGTGATGTCTCTGCTTTTTAATATGCTGTCTAGTTTTGTCATAGCTTTCCTTCCAAGGAGCAGTCACCATTCGCTGTGATTTTGGAGCCCAAGAAGGTAAGAGTCTGTCACTGTTCCCGCTTTTTCCCCATCTATTTGCCATGAAGTGATGGGACAGGATGTCATGATCTTAGCTTTTTGAATGTTGAGTTTTAAGCCAGTTTTTTCACTCTCTTCTTTCAACCTCCTCAAGAGGCTATTTAGCTCCTCTTCAGTTTATCCCATTAGAGTGGTATCATCATCTGCATATCTGAGGTTGTTGATGTTTCTCCTGGCAGTCTTGATTCCAGTTTGTGCTTCACCCAGCCTGGCATTTCACATGATGTACTCTGCATATAAGTTAAATAAGCAGGATGACAATATACAGCCTTGATGAACTTCTTTCCCAATTTTGAACAAGTCCATTGTTCCATGTCTGCTTCTGTTACTTCTTGATGTACATACAGGTCTCTAAGAAGACAGGTAAGGTGGTCTGGTAATCCCATCTCTGTAAAAATTTTCCACAGTTTGCTGTGATTCACACATAGTCAGTGAAGGTAGATGTTTTTCTAGAATTCCCTTGCTTTCTTTATGAGCCAGTGGATGATGGCAATTTAATTTCTGGTTCCTCTGCCTTTTCTAAATCCAGCTTGTACATCTGGAAGTTCTTGATTCATTTATTGCTGAAACTTAGCTTGGAGGATTTTGACCATTGCCTTTCTAGCATGTGAAATGAGTGCAATTGCACAGTAGTTTGAACGTTCTTTGGCATGGCCTTCTTTGGGATTAGAATGAAAACTGACCTTTTCTAGTCCTGTGGCCACTGCTGAGTTTTCCAAATTTCCTGACATATTGAGTGCAGCACTTTAACAGCATCATCTTTAAGGAATAGTTCAGCTGGAATTCTGTCACCTCCACTAGCTTTGTTCATAGTAATGCTTCCTAAGGCCCACTTGACTTCACGCTCCAGGATGATCTAGGTGAGTGACCACACCATTGTGACTATCTGGTTCATTAAGATCTTTTTTGTATAGTTCTGTGTATTCTTGCCCCCTCTTAGTCTCTTCTGCTTCTGTTAAGTCTGCTATTTCTGTCTTATTGTGCCATCCTTGCATTGTTCCCTTGGTATCTCTAATTTTCTTGAAGAGATTTCTAGTCCTTCCCATTCTGTTCTTTTCCTCTATTTCTTTGCATTGTTCACTTAAGAAGTCTTTCTTCTCTCTCCTTGCTACTCTCTGGAACTCTGCATTCAGTTGGGTATATCTTTCCCTTTCTCCTTTGCCTTTCATGTCTCTTCTTTTCTCATATGTTTGTAAGGTCTTCTCAGACAACTTTTGGGTTATCTTAAGGACCTCAAAAAAGAAAAAATACTAAAAAATAAAATTGAGGGTTCAAAATTACACTCGTTTTCTTAAAGGAAGGAAAATTTTAAACATTCAGTCAATTAATACTTATTGAATATTCAGTTTATTAGACATTAGGTCTGCTTTTTGGCAAACTGTTGATAATAAAGTTGATGTGTAATTGACTCGCTAATTCTAAAAATACTTATTGAGTGACCAGCTGAGTGCCAGGCACTGGAGGCAGTAAAGGTTCCTGTTCTTACAGAGCTGATGTGCTGGTGGAGACAGACAAGAAACATAAACACGTGGACAGGTCGTGGTTAAGACACTCTACAGTTGCCACCTGAAATTGAGGTTGTGATATGATGACTAGGTGACTCTGTTAGAACACAGTGATCCAGGAAGACCTCTCCAAGGGTCTGAGTGACTAGGAGTCATTGTGCAAACAAAAGCTCAGGGAAGGCGCATTGCAGGCAGGGCAGACTGTCAGTGCAAAGGCCCAAAGGCAGGAGCAGCCTGAGAACCACAAAGAACCGAAGTGGGGCGGTGGGGAAGCCGTTGTAGCTACTGCAGGTGGACCATCCATGAGCCAGCCATGCACAATGGTGAGGACCCAGGAGTCTTAAGCGAAGGAATGACTAGGTCTAATTTATATTTTTACTACATGTATCATCCTGGATGAATCTTACAATACACAGTGAAAAAAAGCAAAAGAGTGAAGGCAAGTATGTGACTCCACTGGTATAAAGAACGAGTGCAAAAATAAACGGTATCATTTGAGAATACATAGAGACGTAACTAAAGAAAATGAATGGGAAACACAAAATTCAATGTGGTGGTTCCTGGGGAGGTCACAGAAGAAGGGGAGGGCAACTGTGGAGGGAAGACTTCAGAGATTGATGGGTTCTAGTTCTCAGGGTGGGTAGAGGGCATAGTGGCACTTGTCATAGTGCTGTAAATACCTAATATGTATATCAGACAAGTAATGAGTCTCTGTGAATGAAATAGTTCATTATCCAAACTGCATTTTTAAATGACTCCTCTTGTTGTTCAGTGGCTGGGTGATTAAGAGACAGGAGTCAAGTCAAAGTAGAAGCTGTTGCAATAGTCAGAGGGTGGGGGGAGGGAGGGAAAGAGAGGACTTTTCAGCTTGTGCAACAGGGCACTTGCTAAGAGGGTGGAGGCTCAGGAGGAACAGGCAGAGAAGCTAGGCAATCATGAATTAAGTATCGGCCAAACCAGCGAAGAAAATGTGTGTTGAGTCCTGGTTTCCATACTATCAGCTACCCCTTGGGCATAAGTAAAGTATTACAGATAGTGGTATATTATTTTTATAACAAGAGTCAAACTGTGTTTCCAGGGGCTGCCCTAGTGGTCCAGTGGCTGAGACTCTGCGCTTAGTGCGGGGGGCGGAGTTCAGTCCCTGGTCAGGGATCTAGATCCCACTTGCTGCAATGAAAGATCCAGCATGCTGCAACTAAGACCCCCACACAGCCAAATAAATAAATATATTTAAAAATAAAAATAAAAAAACTTGTTTCTAGAACCACACACAAAAAAAATAGTCTTCTAAATGTTGTACCATTGATTCTTTATTTTTGTTATCACTGGAATGAGCCATAGCAACTCAACCTTGCTGATGGAGAGGGGAAAAAGAGTAAAGTGTTGGGACTTCTCTGGCAGTCCAGTGGCTAAGACTCCACACTCTACTGCACGGTATACGGGTTCCATTCCTGGTCAGGGAACTAAGATCCTACATGCCCCATGGTACAGCCCCTCCCCCTCAAAAAGAGTTAAGGGTTGCCCACATTCATATGATATGGCTGTTGAACATGCCCGTGGGAATGTCTGATCGACACCTGGGTAAATGAGCCTGGAGTTGCAGAGAGAACTGGAGATCTAGAGCTGGGTGTCATTGCCCTGTAGGCGGTGGTAGAACTCTTGAGTCTGGATGGCTGAGGCTCCTTATGTTGTTCTCATATATTTAGAATTGTCCTTAGGAACTCTAGTCACCCTCAACCCTCATATGATACTCATTGCAAAATCAAAAAGTGCGGCATTCTGAAGACTTTGTGTAGAATAATTTAAACTTTACTCTTCCTATTTCCCTTTCTAGATTTTAGAAATATTAGTTTTCTGCATTCTCCTGTATTTCCATAAAAGAAAAGGAATGAAACACATTGTGATTCTGCTAACCCTGGTGGCACTCCTAGGTAAGGATGTGTTTTATTTTCTAATTATCTAATCTAGCCATGCTAAGTCATAAAGGAGTTTAAAGGAGAAATATTTGAGCATTCTGTTTTTTCTCATTGTTTCTACTTTTCAGTTCTGATCTATAGAAAGAAACTCTCAGTTACGCCAATTATACTTTGTATGTCCATTGCTACAATGGATATGTGTGGTTTTTTTTAATATATTAAAGGAATTTTACTTCTTGATAATTCTCCCTGCTCTCTGACAATTTGAGGGATTTTTTTGCAGTAAATAATTAAAGAAACAACTGAATCAACTCAATTGAAACATTTATATCAGAAATGAACTATCAAAGCCTATCCTGTTTACATTTTTTAAGAAAATTTTAAAACATGGCTAGTATGAAACACAAATGTGAGCAGTATAATTTTCTTTTTTTGCTGTTATTTATTTATTGTTGGCTGCATCAGGTCTTAGGTGAGGCATGTGGGATTTTTCACTGTGGTATGCAGGCTCAGAACATATGGGTTGTCTAGCTGATGCCTGCAAGCTCAGTGGTTGAGGCACACGGGTTTAGTTGCCCCACGGTATGTGGGATCTTATTCCCCAACCAGGGAATCGAACCCATGTCCCTTGCATCGGAAGGCAGATTCTTAACCACTGGACCACCAGGCAAGTCAGTGATTTTCTTAAAAACAACCTTTCTCTCATTCATTTACCTACCCGTTCCCTTTTTTCCAGATATACCTTATAAGATTTGAAAACTGATGCCTATGTAAGCCCTCTCTATATTTTAAAACCTATTTTCCTTCCCCACTCCTCCGTCTCTCTCTGTCTGTCTCTGTCTCTCTCATATATATATTTATATATATATATATCTCAACACTAGGAAATCTCACTAATCATTTGGGAAATTCCCTTTTTAAAGATTTTATTTATAATCCTCTCTTGCCTCTTCTTTGCCTATAAGATGACCCACCCATCCTGTGTTGTTTGCCCTGACTTTGAATTGGAAGATTTGCATTTGTGGTAGTTACTTATAGAAACAAATTTACTCTAGAACACATTCAAAGTATGCAGTTGATCAAAAGAACAGAAAAGAAACTTTCTTTTCTTCCAAATTACCAGACAGGGAGAACAAAAGCAAACTGAGAAGATGTACATTACCCAGAAAATATTGAAAATAAAGGGAATTTTAAATTTTCTTGAAAAAAATGAAGTAACAGAATTAAGACCATAAATTTACTCTAGAACACATTCAAAGTATGCAGTTGATCAAAAGAACAGAAAAGAAACTTTCTTTTCTTCCAAATTACCAGACAGGGAGAACAAAAGCAAACTGAGAAGATGTACATTACCCAGAAAATATTGAAAATAAAGGGAATTTTAAATTTTCTTGAAAAAAATGAAGTAACAGAATTAAGACCATACATATCAGCTTTGATCATAAAGATAAATGGGATAAGTTTACCAAGTGAAAAAGAAAGATTTCCAAATTGGACTTCAGAAAAATTTCCCTATTGATTTTGAAAAAGATTCTAAAATTGGATTCAGCCCGTTTGCTCTGGTTCAGCTCCATAAGGATTATTGAAATAGTATCCTGATTGGCCCTTGCTGTTGTGAAATATTTTGACTTCATATATAATTTCATCTAAAGCAAGGTAACTCAGATTGGAAGTAAAAGAAAGCAGAAGGTTGTGAGATTACTGTATAAGTTAAAATCAAGGCAGAAGCGTTAAGTGCAGTGGAGGATCCTGGAGGCACCCCTCTTGGTGCAAGGGTACTCTGTCGTCTGGCTGTTTGCGACCCTGTGGACTGTAGCCCGCCAGGCTCCTCTGCCCATGGGATTCTCCAGGCAAGAACACTGGAGTAGGTTGCCATGTCCTCCTCTTGGGGATCTTCCCGACCCAGGGATCAAATCCACGTCTCCTAAATTGCAGGAGGATTCTTAACCCTCTGAGCTGCCTGGGAAGCCCAATCAGGGTAGAACTGGAACTTAGAAGGGGAGGCCCTAGGGGACTGAGGCCTTCAGTAGACCGGGCAGCAGCTATTTCAGAAAGTACATTAACAGAAATATAAGTAGAATATTGCTCTTAGCTCATGGAAATAAGTAGACAGAAAAATATGTAAAAATAGAGAAACGGAATGCTTAATTTTGATCTGGCAGTTCTGTTGTTGAACTCTAAATCCAGAAAGCAGAGAATACACCTTCTTTCAAGGGCCTGTGTAACATTTACAAAAGCTGATCTTATAATTAGCCACAAAGAAATTTTTGATAAATTCCAGGAAGTTGAAATAGTACAGACCACATTTTCAGATCACAGTGAAAGAAAAGCCGAAAATAATAACAAAAATAGAAACCAGTAAAGCCATACCACCTGGGAATGTTGAACACTACACTTAAATTGCAGCTGGGCTGAAGCAGAAACCCCAATTTCATTACAACATTTATTTCTTAAATTATTATGAAAACAATATTATGCCTATAGTTTATGACTAATGCTATATTCAGAAGGAAATTCATTGCTTTAAATGTAAGTCAGTTACACACTCAACTCAAGAAATCAGGGGAGGGCTTCCCTGGTGGCCCAGTGGTTTGGCATTCTCCTTGCAAAGCAGGGGGTGCTGGTTCAATCCCTGGTCGAGAAAGATCCCACACGTCGTGGGGCAACTAAACCCGTGAACCACAACCATTACGCCCACGCCAGAGCCATCAAGTCACAGCTGCTGAGCCCACGTGCACGACCTCTGAAGCCCGCGTGCATAGAGCCCAGGCCCTACAAGAGAAGCCACTGCAATATGAGGCAGCTACAGAACAGCCTCCGCTGGCCACAGCTAGAGAGAGCCTGAGAACAGCAACGAAGGGCCAGCGCAGCCAGGAATTAAACAAATCAATTAGCAAGAAGTCAGGGAGAAAGCCCCGACGTAAAGCTGAGGCCGGCAGAAACGATCAGTTAATAAAGGTAAAGGCAAACGGTAACAAAATAGAAAACGGGAAAGCAGTGGACAGGTAAATAAGCCCAAGAATCAGTGCTGGTGGAAAACTAGGAATAAACTGAGAAGGCTGACTTTCAAACATGCCTCAGTGTAGTGTTGGACAAGAAATGGGACTGTTATAATGATGAAAGTAACACACATCTATTGTTCAGAATTAAGAAAACAGAGAAAGATACCAAGAAAATACAAAATGTTTTCATGTAAAACATAAAAATCCATGTAGTTGAACACTGCAGCATGACATGATGGAAGTGTGTCTGTTCCGCTGTAGAAGACAGTTTGCCAATAGATTTCAGAACAGTAATTGTTGCCCTTTAAGTGTTTCCCTACAGATACTGGAAGAATGATATACAAAGATTTGTATTTAAGGATATTCATCATACCTTCATTTTTAATACCAAAAAAATGGATACAATCTAAATATCCAAGAACATGGAATTACCAAAATATAGTATACATTTGTACAAAGGCATACTCTCCAGCCAATAAAAATCATGTGTTAGAAGAATACTTACTGGCATAGAAAATACTTAATGGCAATGGAAAATAGGTTCCTAAGTAATATATATTATATGGTTCACATGTTATGATATATTTGTGCTTAGCAATAGAAAAATAACTAAAAGTCTCAAATGTTAAAAATGATTTGAGGATGACTGTTGAGATGGCAGGTGGTTTTTATTTTTCTTTCTAGACTTCTCTGTATTTTCCTTTTTTTTTTTTTTTGAATGAGCATGTATACTTTTATAGTTTGAAAAAATGAGTTTAAAGTTTATTCATAATCCTAGTGCCTAGAGATAATCACTGATAGTATCTTAATATAGTTTCTTCCTTTTTTGTCTGTGCATATGTAAGTACTTTCTATTTTTATATCTACAGCATTAGAATGATACTGCACTACAATTCAGTATTCCCACCCATCCTCATTAACCATGCTCCCCAGCCACTACCCTCTCTCATTTAGAACTCAACACCAGCCTAGAAATAACTTGGAGAGTTACAATAAACAGTGATTAATCAGGGGGTGATGGTGCATGCTTTGAAAATATAATGATTAACTCTAGCAACTGATAGTTGGTTTTGCTAAAGAATTCTAGTTTTGTTTTTGTTTTGTATTTAAGTATAATTTAGCATCAGATGGTGATTGAATTAGGTGGCCTTTACAATTCTGAGGTTCTGAGAGAAAGGATCTGCTGGATCATGGAAAAAGCAAGAGAGTTCCAGAAAAACATCTATTTCTGCTTTATTGACTATGAAGCAGCAGCAGCAGCAGCAGACATACATATGAATGCTTGTCTAATTTATGTACTAGAATTAGTTATCAACTGGAGCTATAATTGTCTTCATTTTTCTTTTCCATATTTCAACAATAATATAATGATCTCTGCAAAAAGACCAGAAAACATAGAAAAGTCATGAGAAAAATAAAACGATCTGGATTCTACTACCTGAAGACAGTTAACCTACTTGTGCATGTGTGTGTGTTTGTTTATCCATATGTGTGCAAGCTCAGTGGCTTCGACTCTGTGTGACCCCGTGGACTGTAGCATGCCAGGCTTCTCTGTCCATGGAATTTTCCAGGCAAGAATACTGGAGTGGATTGTCATTTCCTACTCCAAGGGTTTTTCCCAACCCGTGATCAAACCCACATCTCCTGTGTCTCCCACATTGGCAGCTGGTTTCTTTCCACTGTGCCAACATATATGTCCATATAAATCCATAGAGAGAGAGAGAGATAGATAAATATAGTGTATGTATTGCTCAATATGTAAGGTTTTGAAATGTTTCTTTTCACTTAAAACATTATTTTAAGCTGCCAGTAATCTGTTACATGGGGCTTCCCAAGTGACTCAGTGGTAAAAGAAATCTGCCTGTCAATGCAGGAGATGTGGGTTTAATCCCTGGGGCCAGAAGATCCCCTGGAGGAAGAAGGAGATTATTGTCATTTTAAATACACAGAGGGGAATGTCTTAATCTAAACATGTAGAACAAAATAATATCATTAATTGGGTAACTGAATATTGCAATGGTATTTGTAATAATATTATGACTGTATGGTAGGAAAAAGAATCCCTGCCCTATTGGATTCAACTGGACAGAAATATCATGTCTCATAAACCTGTCAAGTTAATCTGAATCATAGAGGTTGACAGGGAAATAAAGATGAAAATCATTGTTCCAAAAATTGAAGATTGTAGATCTCTTACATAAATATACATGTTCAATTTAATAGTGATAATCCTCCAATATAGATGAGTAGCATTATCTGCCTTGATAATATTTTTTAATATCATGGGGAGGATTTTACCTTCCACATCAAAAACACTTTGAAAAATTGTTACTTGGGGACCCTGTACACACTGTAAAAGTAATGATATAACAGGATTTTTTTTTATTGAAATGAAAGTGGAATTAGAATCTATGCATTTACAGGTTAAAAATAATCTCTTAAAGCTTATTTTCAATCAAAATTCATAGCAAATTCTGACCACTTTATTTTTCTTAAGGGAATTCATCACTATGGTTATTTCTCCACTAAGCCTGTCCTGTTAAAACTCTATAAAATGTAAGAAAAATTTATTAACTACAGAATGTTTACTAAAGTTGTTTTAGGAAATCTTGATGTTTAAAGTGCAGCTTTTATAGGCAAGGATTGTTGACTATTTCATTTTACAACATAACAAGAAAAAATATAAAGAAAATAAGCTCAACATTCAGAAAACGAAGATCATGGCATCCAGTCCCATCACTTCATGAAAAATAGATGGGGAAACAGTGGAAACAGTGTCAGACTTTATTTTTGGGGGCTCCAAAATCACTGCAGATGGTGACTGCAGCCATGAAATTAGAAGACGCTTACTCCTTGGAAGAAAAGTTATGACCAACCTAGATAGTATATTCAAAAACAGAGACATTACTCTGCCGACTAAGGTTCGTCTATGGTTTTTCCTGTGGTCATTTATGGATGTGAAAGTTGGACTATGAAGAAAGCTGAGCACCAAAGAATTGATGCTTTTGAACTGTGGTGGAGAAGACTCTTGAGAGTCCCTTGGACTGCAAGGAGATCCAACCAGTCCATCCTGAAGGAGATCAACCCTGGGATTTCTTTGGAAGGACTGATGCTAAAGCTGAAACTCCAGTACTTTGGCCACCTCATGCAAAGAGTTGACTCATTGGAAAAGACTGTGATGCTGGGAGGGATTGGGGGCAGGAGGAGAAGGGGACGACCGAGGATGAGATGGCTGGATGGCAACACGGACTTGATGGACGTGAGTCTGAGTGAACTCCAGGAGATGGTGATGGACAGGGAGGCCTGGCGTGCTGTGATTCATGGGGTCGCAAAGAGTGGGACATGACTGAGCAACTGAACTGAACTGAACTGAATGAGCAAATATTATCAAGTGTTTTGCTGTTCAGTCACTTAGTAGTGTCTGACTCTTTGCGACACCATAGACTGCAGTACACCAAGCGTCCTTGTCCTTCTCTGTCTCCCGGAGTTTGCACAAACTCATGCCCATTAAGTCGGTGATGCCATCGAACCATCTGTCCTGTGTTGTCCATTCCCCTCCTGCCTTCAACCTTTCTCAGCATCAGGGTCTTTTCTAACGAGTCAGCTCTTTGCAACAGGTGGCCAAAGCATTAGAGTTTTAGCTTCAGCATCAATCCTTATATTGAATATTCAGGGTTGATTTCCTTTAGGATGGACTGGTTTGATCACCCTGCAGTCCAAGGGACTCTCAAGTGTCTCCTCCAACACCATAGTTGAAAAGCATCAATTCTTCAATGCTCAGTTTTCTTTATAGTCCAACTCTCACATCCATAACCAAAGCATTAGAGTTTTAGCTTCAGCATCAATCCTTATATTGAATATTCAGGGTTGATTTCCTTTAGGATGGACTGGTTTGATCACCCTGCAGTCCAAGGGACTCTCAAGTGTCTTCTCCAACACCATAGTTGAAAAGCATCAATTCTTCAATGCTCAGTTTTCTTTATAGTCCAACTCTCACATCCATATATGACTACTGGAAAAACCATTGCTTTGGCTACACAAATCTTTGTTGGCAAATTACTGTCTTTGCTTTTTAATACTCTGTCTAGGTTTTTCATAGTTTTTCTTCCAAGGAGCAAGCATTTTTTAATTTCATGGCTGCAGTCATCACCTGCAGTGATTTTGGAGCCCCCAAAAATGAAGTCTCTCACTGTTTCCACTTTTTCCCCATCTATCTGCCATGAAATGATGGGACCAGATGTCATGATCTTACTTTTTTGAATGTTGAGTTTTAAGCCAGCTTCTTCACTCTCCTCTTTCACCTTCATCAAGATGCTCTTTAGTTCCT
The DNA here is from genome assembly GCA_006410675.1 of Oreotragus oreotragus. Lineage (NCBI taxonomy): Eukaryota > Metazoa > Chordata > Mammalia > Artiodactyla > Bovidae > Oreotragus > Oreotragus oreotragus. The sequence goes on from SJYX01020351.1 coordinate 195,061, forward strand.
CTTCGCTTTCTGCCGTAAGGGTGGTGTCATCTGCATATCTGAGGTTATTGATATTTCTCCTAGCAATCTTGATTCCAGCTTGTACTTCATCCAGCCTGGCATTTCACATGATGTACTCTGCATATAAGTTAAAATGCAGGGTGACAATATATAGCCTTGACAAATTCCTTTCCCAAATTGGGACTGTTTTTCCATGTCCAGTTCTAATGGTTGCTTCTTGATCTGCGTATGGGTTTCTCAGGAGTCACCTAAGGTGGTTTGGTATTCNGAAGAAGATGGTAGAGGATGATGTGGTTGGATAGCATCACTGACCCTATTGACATGAATTAGGGAAAACTCCAAGAGGTAATGAGGAACAGGGAGGCCTGGTGTGCTGCAGTCCATGGGGTCATAAAGTGTCAGATACATCTTAGCAACTTAACAACAACAACAACTTTCTGGAGAAAGCCAGATACATAATTCATGATATTTACTTGTAGACAAGAATAGGCAGGAACGTGTTCTAATGTTACTAAATACTATGTGTAAAGACTGTCTCTTATACACATCTAGATGTGTATAAGAGACAGGCTTTAGGGTAGTCAACCAAGCAGAAGTAGATGGTTTCTGAAATTCTCTTGCTTTTTCTATCATCCAACAGATGTTGGCAATTTGATCTCTGGTTCCTCTGTCTTTTCTAAATTCAGGTTGAACATCTAGAAGTTCTCAGTTCATGTACTGTTGAAACCTAGCTTGGAGAATTTTGAGCATTACTTTGCTAATGTGTGAAATGAGTGCATTTTTGCGGTAGTTTGAACATCTCTGGTATTGCCTTTCTTTGGGACTGGAATGAAAACTGGCCTTTTTCAGTCCAGTGGCCACTGCTGTTTTCCAAGTTTGCTGGCACATTGAGTGCAGCACTTTAACAGCATCATTTCTATGATTTGAAATAGTTCAGCTGGAATTCCATCACCTCCACTATCTAAGGCCTATTTGACTTCACATTCCAGGCCGTCTGGTTCTAGGTGAGTAATCACACCATTGTCATTATCTGGGCCACGGAGATCATTTTTGTATAGCTTTTCTGTATATTCCTGCCACCTTTTTAAAATAAATAATTTAAAAATTAAATAGTAAATTAATTAACAATTAATCTTCTTAGACTGTCCTTTACTGTGCCCATCTTTTCTGAAATATTCCCTTGGTATCTCTAATTATCAAGTATGCTACACGACTATTTTTATCAGACTTCCGAATACTTTGCATTTTTATATTTTGGGGATAAAATGAAATTGCTTCTTATAAAATGTAATTTAAAAGATCCAGTATGGATTCTTTTTTCAGTGGAGATTAGAAATTGCTGTGATGCTTTTTTTAAATAAAGAAACAATTTTTATTTATTCAATTTGAGTAAACTTGAAGCTGGAACTTTCTTAATGGGAAAAAGCAAAGAAGCAAAGGAGGAATGAAGGAAAATCTTCACCAATGTGTTTAACCAACTTTTATTGCAATATTCTATGTGCCATATTTTGCATTTGAAGTCATTCTACCTGGGTAAGGTCTTGTAGCTAATACTAAGTGGAGGTAAGATCTGAAGCACCTGCTCTTTACCCTACTGCCCTGCTTAAGTGGTAGTATTAAAAGGTGTTTATAGAAACCAAACGCTAACAACAGAGAATGGTCAGTAAGAACTATAAAAATACTGGAGTCACAAAGACAAATTGACTGCATTCATTCAACAGTGCTATGTGAAATGGGCAAGATTATATACTTATTCTACAGCTCTTTTTTTAAGAACTGAGAAATATTTATTGAAAAATATAGTGAAAAAAAAAACAGTATTTGTAGCTGTCTTTAGCAATGACTGCAAATATTCATTAATATATATATAATGAAAGATATTATGTCCTTTGGGGCTTTCCAGGTAGCTCAGTGGTAAAGAATCTGCCTGCCAAGCAGATGTGGGTTCAATCCCTGGGCTGGGTAGATCCCCTGGAGAAAGAAACAACAACGTGGTCCAGTATTCTTGCCTGGAAAATCCCATGTACAGAGGAGCCTGGCAGGACTCGCAAAGAGTGGAACATGATTTAACATCTAAACAGCAGTTATGTTCATTAATAGGGAAGTTACCATGTTAATTAATATTTTTACTGAGTTAATTCAAGAGAATGAATCAAACACATGATCTCTGATACTGTTAAATTCCAACTTTGTAGGCATAATTTAAGTAATCAGTGAGGCAACTTAAAATGTTTTATTGTGAAGTGAAAACATGTAGTTTTTGTCCTTCTGTGACTGACTTATTTCACATAGAATAATGACTTCATGGTTAATATTGCTGCATATTTCAAAATTACCTTTTTTTTAACAATGTGTAGTACATTGTATATACATTGTAATATTTTCTTTATCCATTTATCTGTGGATGGACATTTATATTGTGTCCATATCTTGGCACATCAATTGTAAATTGTGCTGCAATGAACACTAGAGTGCAGATATCTTTCTGAAATTCTGATTTCAGTTATTTTGGAGACATATATGGAAATGATATTATGGGGTCATATTAACTTTTGAAGAAACTCCACACTGTTTAACATTGTGACTGCACTATTTTACATTCCTACCAACAGTTTTTAGGAGAAGGCAATGGCAACCCACTCCAGTACTCCTGCCTCGAGAAGCCAATGGACGGAGGAGCCTGGTAGGCTGCAGTCCATGGGGTCGTGAAGAGTCAGACACGACTGAGCTACTTCACATTCACTTTTCACTTTCATGCATTGGAGAAGGAAATGGCAACCCACTCCAGTGTTCTTACCTGGAGAATCCCAGGGACGGGGGAGCCTGTGGGGCTGCAATCTATGGGGTTGCACGATGTTGGACATGACTGAAGGGACTTAGCAGCAGCAGCAACAGTTTTTATAAGGATTTCAATTCCTCTACATCCTCACCAACAGTGTTGACTTCTTCTTCTTCTTTTAATAGCCATCTTAACACCTGAGTCAGTCAGTCAGTCAGTCCAGTCACTCAGTCATGTCCAGCTCTTTGTGACTCCATGGACTGCAGCACCCCAGGCCTTCCTGTCCATCACCAACTCCTGGAGTTTACTCAAATTCATGCCCATTGAGTCGGTGGTCATCCAACCATCTCATCCTCTGTCATCCCCTTCTCCTCCTGCCTTAAATCTTTCCCAGCATCAGGGTCTTTTCAAATGAGTCAGCTCTTCACTTCAGGTGGCCAAAGTATTGGAGTTTCAGCTTCAGCATCAGTCCTTCCAATGAATATTCAGGACTGATCTTCTTTAGCATGGACTGGTTGGATCTCCTTGCAGTCCAAGGGACTCTCAAGAGTCTTCTCCAACACCACAGTTCAAAAGGTTCAATTCTTCAGCACTCAGCTTTCCTTATAGTTCGACTCTCACATCCATACATGACTACTGGAAAAACCATAGTCTTGACTAGATGGACCTTTGTTGGCAAAGTAATGTCTCTGGTTTTTAATATACTGTCTAGGTTGGTCATAACTTTTCTTCCAAGGGGTAAGCATCTTTTAATTTCGTAAATGTCTTTTAAACACCTGAGTAATGGTACTTATTGTGGTTCTGTTATGCATTTTCTTTATAATTAGTAACATCGAGCATGTTTTCATGTATCAGTTGTCCGTTTGTATGTCTGCATTACAGAAATGATCTTGATCTGTAATGAGCTATCTTAGGAAATTCTATTCAATATTATTTATAGATTGCCTGCTATGCGCCTGGCATTTTGCTGTTCCTGGATTAACTGTTGGTAAAATATTAGCCCTGATATCAGGAACGATTCAGTAGTAGAAACAGATAAATACATGATGTAGTATATGGTAGAGAAACAGAGAGTAATAAAGAAGTACACAAGACAACCAGAGGAATCTTCAGCTCTTCATGGAGTTGAAGCTGGTTTCATGGAGAACAGAACATCTGAACTGGAATTTGAAGGACCTCGTTACCCATTATGTATAATAAAGAAAGCAAGATTTTTGGCTTGGCGAAATGAATACCAAGTGAAATTCAGTTAGCAAAATTTTTTCCCCTTGATTTCCATTCCAAATAGTTCCTTTTTATATTCACTATATTTGTTAATAATAAAACTGGTCACTCATTATCTAAAAGGGAAACCAACCCTTCCAGTTCTCTTTTTGACATACTCTTACATCAATACAGATTGTTTTTTCATGTGGCCATATCATCTCTCTTAGCCAAACCACTCTAAAGGTGTTTTAGCTGGTCTCCTATATACTGCCAACAGAATAATCTTTCTAAAATACAAATCTAGTCATTCACTGTGTGGCCAGAAACTTCAGTGATTTCCAGAACTTCCCAGATAAATGTCAAGTTTATAATAAATCAGTTATTTTTCTTAATATTTAGATTAAAAAAATTTACTTGGGAATAGCAGCTAAGATACAGGTTTGAGGAGGTACACTAGAATTGAAATTGTTAGAGGAATTTGTCAGCCTTGTTTAGCTCCCTATCCCTACCACCTAGCACAGGCAAAGGATTTCATACTGTTTATTGAATGTGTAAATATACAAATATTATAATTCATATGCAAGCATTTATAAATAATATATTAGTTCAGTTCAGTTGCTTAGTCATGTCTGAATTTTTGCAACCCCAGGGTCTGAAACCTTCCAGGCTGCTCTGTCCACCAACTCCCAGAGCTTGTACAAACTCATGTTCATCAAGTCAGTGATGCCATCCAACCATCTCATACCTTGTCATCCCTTTCTTCTCCTGCCTTCAATCTTTCCCAGCATCAGAGTCTTTTCTAATGAGTCAGCTCTTCACATCAAGTGGCCAAAGTATTGGCACTTCAGTTTGAGCATCAGTTCTTCCAATGAATATTCAGAATTAATTTCCTTTAGGATTGACTTTTTTGATCTCTTTGCGGTCCAAGGGATTCTCAAGAGTCTTCTCCAACACCACAGTTCAAAAGCATCACTACTTCCTTGGTGCTCAGCTTTCTTTATGGTCCAACTCTCACATCCATACATGCTACTGGAAAAACCATAGCTTTAACTAGACAGACTTTTGTTAGTAAAATAATGTCTCTGCTTTTTAACATGCTGTCCAGGTTTGTTATAGCTTTTCTTCCAAGGAGCAAGTGTCTTTTAATGTCATGGCTGCAGCCAACATCTTCAATGATTCTGGAGTCCAAGAAAATAAAATCTGTCACTTTTTCCATTGTCTCCCCCAAGTATTTGCCATGTAGTGTATAATACTGAAAATCTCCTGTTTATTGCTGCATGTCATCCTGCTAGCTGTTTTGCATTAGTGTTTTTATTACCTTTATTTACATTGTCTTTAATACATTTATTTACATTATAGTCTCTCTTTCATGAGTGAAATAGCTAAGATTTTGAAAGGTTAAAAAATTTGCCCAATGTCACGTAGCCAATGAGTGGCATTGTTGCTGCTGTTGCTAAGTCGCTTCAGTCGTGTCCGACTTTGTGTGACCCCATAGGTGGCAGCCCACCAGGCTCCTCCATCCCTGGGATTCTCCAGGCAAGAACACTAGAGTGGGTTGCAATTTCCTTCTCCAATGCATGAAAATAAAAAGTGAAAGTGAAGTCACTCAGTCGTGTCCGACTCTTAGCAACCCCATGGACTGCAGCCTACCAGGCGCCTCCGTCCATGGATTTTCTGGCAAGAGTACTGGAGTGGGGTGCCATTGCCTTCTCCGAATGAGTGGTATTACTGAGATTCAAAACAAGGTCTGCTTGACTAAAATCTGTACTCTTTCTTTATAACAATCTGCCTTGTTTTTCTGTCTCTTGTGTCCCATCTGTCTACCATTATTTACTAAGGTAATGAAAGGTCTCATTTATAAAACTAATTACCCTTATATCAGAGGAAGTTTTCTGTGTACGTATTACCCTCTACTCCCCTACTTCCCACCATAAATATATTGGAGCTATTTTAATAGTACTGGAAATGATTTTCAAAGGCAGAATTTTTTTCAAGGTAAGGCAGGTTTAGGTAATAACAAATAATAAATTCATTTAAAAAAAGTAGTAGATCTGAAGACAATTGCTCTTCTTGTACATCACTATTTTAACTACAAGGATTCTCTAACTGAAATAAACATGCAAGTTCTTACAGAATTTTGTCTCCTCAGAGAACTTACTGTGTTTACAATGATTGTATTTTCATAACGTTTTAATGGATTAGGAATTTATTTCCTTTGGGCTTGATGGATTAACTCTACTAGCTTCTGGCTTCACACTGGCACACACTAGAAATGTACCTATACTTGTAACAAATCCACCCAGGATTAGATCAAATTCTAACAACAACTGCATAAACAAAACTAAAGGGCTAATAGTTTTTCTGGGGATAAATTCGAATAGAAACAGGCTGCTTATAAAAGCAACTGAGGAACCAAGTTTTAGTAATTGTAGTTTAGTTATCACTTTTGTCTTCTACTATTAATTGCTTTGTCTTTTATTTTAGTTTCCATTTTATAAATTTGGATCTTTGTCTTTTAAAGCTATCTTTTGAGTTTCAGCATGTAAAAATCTTGGAACTCAACACTCCATTCTAACAAAGGCTGAACAAACTGAAGAATCAAAAACTTTTATTTAAAAAGATATAGTATTCAAGACATGTTTCTCTATTCTTAAAGAGGAGTGAGGTCACAAGGCAAACTTGAAGAGATAGACAGGCACATACAGAAAATCATAACATTCTAGAGCAAAAACCCATGAGCAGAAATTTCTATGGGGAACTGGAGTTGGGTGGGGAAATACTCAACTGTCCTTGACAAGGCTTAATATTGATAAATATGAGAGTTAAAAATCTATGGGGACCTAGTCAGAAAAAAAGCTCCACATTTTTTTCAGTTTTACCTCCAAGAATGTAGCCCAATTCAACATCAATTAAAACAGAACCACTGTATGATTCAGCAATCCCACTTCTGGGTATATATCTGAAAGATATCAAATCACTATCTTGAAGAGACACCTGCGCCCTCATGTTCTTTCAGCATTACTTGTAATAGCCAAACCTGGAAATGACCTAGTGTCTGTTGATGCATGAATGTATAAAGAAAATGTTATATATATTATGTAATTTTCACTGTATACCGTTATGTGAGGTGATGGGTGTGTTAACTGTCATTATTGTGGTAATCGCTTTACAATATGTCTGTGTCAGATTAGCACATTGTACTAAAACTCGCACAATATTACATGCCAATTGTATCACAATAATGCTGGAAAAAACATAAAATTGATTTACCTAAATTGATTGTTTGGGGGGACTGTTTGAAATGTTGGTTCCTTAGTTTCTCTGATAATACAAGTACATAACATTTCTCCCACCACTTTGCTCACTCTTTCCCAACCATCTTTAAGGCTTCTTTTTTCTTCACTTACGTCTTTAGTATTGGCACTCCTTAGCATTTTGTCCTGTGTCCATATGTCTTCTTACTCTGTAGACTGACTTTTGATACTTTCAGTTCAGTTCAGTCGCTGAGTCGTGTCCGACTCTTTGCGATCCCGTGAATCGCAGCACTCCAGGCCTCCCTGTCCATCACCAACTCCCGGATAAACTCAGACTCACGTCCGTTGAGTTGGTGATGCCATCCAGCCATCTCATCCTCTGTCGTCCCTTCTCCTCTTGCCCCTAATCCCACCCAACATCAGAGTCTTTGCCAATGAGTCAACTCTTCGCATGAGGTGGCCAAAGTACTGGAGTTTCAGCTTTAACATCAGTCCTTCCAAAGAACACCCAGGACTGATCTCCTTTAAAATGGACTGGTTGGATCTCCTTGCAGTCCAAGGGACTCTCAAAAGTCTTCTCCAACATCACAGTTCAAAAGCATCAGTTCTTCAGTGCTCAGCTTTCTTCACAGTCCAACGCTCACATCCACACATGACAACTGGAAAAACCATAGCCTTGACTAGACGGACCTTTGTTGGAAAAGTAATGTCTCTGCTTTTCAATGTGCTATCTGGGTTGGTCATAACTTTTCTTGCAAGGAGCAAGAGTCTTTTAATTTCATGGCTGCAATCACCATCTGCAGTGATTTTGGAGACCAAAAAAATAAAGTCTGACACTGTTTCCACTGTTTCCCCATCTATTTTCCATGAAGTGATGGGACCAGATGCAATGATCTTCGTTTCCTGAATGTTGAGCTTTAAGCCAACTTTTTCACTCTCCTCTTTCACTTTCATCAAGAGGCTTTTTAAGTCCTCTTCACTTTCTGCCATAAGGGTGATGTCATCTGCATATCTGAGGTTGCTGATATTTCTCACGGCAATCTTGATTCCAGCTTGTGCTTCTTCCAGCCCGTCGTTTCTCATGATATATTCTGCATATAAGTTAAATAAGCAGGGTGACAATATACAGCCTTGATGTACTCCTTTTCCTATTTGGAACCAGTCTGTTGTTCCATGTCCAATTCTAATTGTTGCTTCCTGAACTGCATACAAATTTCTCAAGAGGCAGGTCAGGTGGTCTGGTATTCCCATCTCTTTCAGAATTTTCCAGTTTATTG
>SJYX01020354.1:0-22077 GCA_006410675.1 Oreotragus oreotragus
GGGATGCAGAGTTGGGCTGAGTTGCCCAGAATCTGTACTAAAAGCCTATTTGACCTTAAAGGCCCTGAATGGAGGAAGTGTTGTGGGAGAAGGATTCAGTAGTGATAGGAAAGGTAAAATTTCCTCCATCTGATGTTCTAGAACACACACATAGAGCTGAAACTCAACCCATTTTGCAGGCAAGACCTCCCTCTAGATGCAAATGCCAGGCGGAAGGGAGAACTGAAGCCTGGGGAAGGCCTGAAGGCCCTGGAGTTCGCCTTCAGAGGCCTCCCACTGTCAGTCCATCAGCCTGCTCCACACAGGGCCTTTCTCTGGCTCCCACTTGGAGGAGCACAGCAGCGGGACAATTGGGACTTAACATATAGACTTCTGATGGTATCACGAGAGCTACCCTGACAGGCTTGAAGAGACATCATCGCACAACTTTAGCGGCTAAACATCGTTTACATGTCTGGTGCGCTTGTAACATCCTTCTGGCATTTCTTCATTTATTACTTTGCTGGAACCCTCCAAAAAAAAAAAAAGGAAAAGACCTAGAGAGGCCCTGGCTACCAGGAAGTCATGTGGTGTATTAGGAGAAGGCAAGATCTTTACAAAACCCTCAACTGCTGCCTGCAGAAACGAGCTGGGCCTCTGGACTCCCAGTCAACGGAGGAAATCACCAAGTGCAAAAGCAGCGCGAGGCAGACGAAACTAAAGGGAGCTTCGACTGTCAGCCTTCTCCACCCTCACAGAGTAACCGTGATTCTGAGTTAGGGTGTCTCCTTCCCAACCTCTAAAAGGAAACACGCACACGCACACACAAAGAATAAATGATGTTATTTCATGTGTTCCTCTTCACACGTGGCATAACGCTACGCTGGTGTTGGCGTGAACAGTCGTGTCCACCTCTTTGCAACCCCAGGGACTGTAGTCCACCAGGCTCCTCTGTGCATGGGATTTCCCAGGCAAGAAGACTGGAGTTGCCATTTCTTTCTCTGGGGGATCTTCCTCATCCTCATCCTCATCAAACCAGAGACTCCCATGTCTCCTGCACTCCAGGTGCATTCTTTACTACTGCACCAGCTGGGAAACCCATAATGCCATACACATCCTAAACGAATTGCTTTCTTTTTCACTTAAATTCATTTAACAATATTTTGAAACTTATCCATGTGGCCTCATATAGATTTATTTCAATACTTCTGGCTATTGAATAGTATTCCATCTTTTGAAACCATCAGTTTTATTTACCCATTCCCCTGCTGAAGTACATTAGTTTTTGTGTGTTGCTGATCTGATGCACTCTTCCAGCCCACTTAAGCTTTCCCTTTTCAGAAGTCTGACTTGACTTTATTCTCCTTAATTGTTCCATGTTTGTGAGATCTGTCTCCCAGACTAGAAAGTAAACATCTAAAGAGCAACTTCTACAGCCAGCACCTAAGAGAAACATTTTATCTGTGTAACAATTTGGTGAATGATGAATTTGGGGCTTTTGACTCTAGCAGAAAGCTTCAACAGGAGCTTTGGACTCACAGAGGCTCAACAAATTCTATCTAGTTATTTATTTCCTCTTGTTTCTTAAAAGCTGCTGCTGCTAAGCCACTTCAGCCGTGTCTGACTCTGTGTGACCCCATAGACAGCAGCCCACCAGGCTCCTCCGTCCATGGGATTTTCCAGGCAGGAGTACTGCAGTGGGGTGCCATTGCCTTCTCCGGTTTCTTAAAAGAGAAGTTCTGTATTTTCAAAGCAGGTTCAACTAAAATTCACTTCCTTTCCTAATCTAGATTTGTGGGGGTCAACAACTCCTTAAGATGTTCCAGATCCTAATACTGGTGATACAATGAAGGTTGTGCCTTTTAAAGATGAGTGTGTGCGTGTGTGTGTGTTTGAGAGAGGAGGAGAGAGAGAGAGTGATGGAGACAGAAATACAGAAAGAGAGAGAAAAAGACTGGGAGAGAAGAGAGGGAGGGGGAGAGGAGGGGAGGAGGAAGAGAGAAGGTCCCCAAACCCTCTTTGAGGAGTGGCCCTGTGGCCCCTGCTGGCCTGGAGGCAAAGCCAGGCACAAGGACTAATTCTCTTTGTAAACGAAATCTGGATAACAAGCACTATTCCTTCTTTTTCTTTAACAGTCTTATTACCCTGCCACCTTTACTGTGCCCTTTGAGGTTGGTGGCGTCCAAGTCATTTTCATTTCTTTTCCAGGAAAGTTTATTCTCTGAGTCTTTAGTCTTCCTAAAGAAATCGAAAAAAAAAAATTTTTTTTTTGTTAGTGCTCTTTCTAGGAACAATGAAGAAAGCACAAAGTCTCCACATCCACTCACCAGAAATCCTCCAAACCATTCAACCAGACCCCAGATCATGTCATAAGGAGCTGCTCAGAAAATGTGAAAACTTTGCCAAAGAGACTCATCCATTGCATTGTTTGTGAGAGGAAAGAAGAAAGTGTGGACTTATGAAAGCTGTGGAAACACACAAGTAATTGGGGACCTCTCTGGGTTGTGTTAGATCGTTTTTCCATCTTGCAAAATCATTTTAATTCTTTCTTAGTCTAAGACACCTTCAGCAGCTTTGTTGGCTTTTTCAAGTCTGACCCCTCCCAGAATGCACACATGCTCATATCCATGCAGTTCTGCAAAGAATCTCAAGGACCTCAAAAATCCGCTGGACTAGAGAAGTCCAGGTGAAGAAGATCTAAAGTAAAGTGAAATTGTCAAGAATCCAGATGTCGGCAGAAATAGTAAGTGACAGGCACTACATGCATTGACAGTAGCTACAAAATAAAAAACATTCTCTATCTGTGGGTCTTGGAGTATATTTGGGTTTTATCTTGAGTTGGTCTTTTCAGACATGCCCATATCCATTATGGATGGCCCATATCCATTGATGACATGTTGCCACCATCAATGTGCCACCATCTTCAATCACAAAGGTTGACTCTGTGTCTGGAAGATAATATACTGGACCAGGCATAAAACAACACTGATCACAAGGAGATGATCTCACTGAAAGTACCTACACCTGTAGCAAGTACTGGAACTAAGTGAATGAATCATCTTGCCCATCAGTGCCCTTCATTTGTTTCTTATCACATCCTTGGCATTATCTCTTTCAGCAGCTCCCTACCCTTAAAATCATTCTTAGTACTCTTTCAACTTCAAAGACTGCTCCATATGCCATCTTCCTTAGACTGAACCTATTCCAAACCCTCAACTATTCCCCAAACCACATACTCATAAGATTACTGTCATTAGAGTAACTTCCACCATGTACAGAATGACTCCTATGTGTCGGCTATGCATGTAGTGCCAAAAATATGCTAATGTGTGTATTAAATCTGTACAACTCTGCTAGGTAGGTAGTAGTATTTTCATTTAAAGATGAGAAACATAGCCTCAAAGAAAAGTGATATGCTAAAGGTTACAGAGCAAAAAAACTGTCAGAACTGGGTTTATCCTTAATTCCATTTGACTGCAACCTCTGTCTCAGTCCTGTTGGCTGGTACCACTATGTTAGAGATGATCTTGTCTGACTCTCACACTTTACAAATAAGGAAACTGACAGTCAAGTAGGATGGGTTACTGGTCCAACCATGACCTTGCCTGTTTTAGTTCTTAAGGGGGCAGGAACCACATCCTTTGGGAAGTCATTTCATGCTCCTCCTAGCATAATTCTAAGTGCACCAAAAGCCTGCATGTGGACCTCTGATGTCCATCCCAAAAGGAGCAGAATATCAAGCCCAGAACACCTGAACAGCCAGAGCAAAGAAAGGCCAGACTCAGATGGCATCAACCTCAAAGGGAATAGAAAAAGCCAAGGATGTTGCCTGGTCCTCAAAGCTAGCAAAGCAACGAAGACAAGACATGTAAAACCACAGCAAAGCCCTCCCCGCAAAACCAACACCTGTATCCCAAAGCCACTTTTACCAACAGCAGTGACATGCAACCCAATTAAGCAGATAATTTCAAAGTCCTTCTCTTTAAGTCTGAGTAGCTGGAATGAGGAGGGAGAAGACAAGTCAGGGCTTGAAAGCTTGCCTTTAGGTTTGTTATCAAGAATAACAAGTGATTGCCATATTTCAAGTGTGTTTAAAAGTCCTGAATCATATAACTATTCTGCCTTGTGTTGTCCTTGAAAATGCAAAAATAGAAGTGGAAGAAATTATCAAAGGGCAATAAAGCAGGGAAACAGAGATGAGGCAGGGGTGTGAGCTGTAATTCATTGTTACAGATGCTTTAAACACTTACTGTATGGCAGTAGTTGACAAGCCTGGTTAAGAACAGAGCAATAAACATGCTTTCAATCTCTCTCCTAAAGAGAGATATAATAATAGGGCAAGAGAATAAAGAGTGTAACTGTTTAATAGCCATCCTTATTTTCTAAAGAAGGCAGTTTTTTGGTGACCCTAATACTTTTAACATTCATTTTTTGTCCCTTTATTATATCATTAGGCTACATCAAAAACACAAAGTGTGCTATTTAATAGATCACATGTAACAAGAGAGGACACACGGGGTGGGTCAATGATCAGGGCTTGCCTGATTAGCTTTAACTGATTCACTTATCTCCAAGCTTCCCTAGACTATTTTGTAAATAAGTATGATTCAATACCAGGTGTTACAGAAATATTCGATGTAAATACATATACACACACATAAATGTGTTGAATATATTGTGACCATTTGTTATATCCAGGCACTAAGCCTGCTGACCAGCTAAATAAGTTCCCTAGGCTCTAAAAGTATAAATCCTGAGCCCTCCCAGGCACATGCAGTGTTTGCTCAATCCGTAAACACGTAATTATTGAACTTGCCTTCTAAAGTAACACCACACCCTGGATATGATGCAAAACCCAGCATTACAAGATAAGCTCTGTCTCAAGTTTCTGCTCGTTGTAGTGCCTGAAGTATTTGCTCATATACTCAGGGACCGAAGCAGAAGTAAACAGTCAGGCCAGCGTTATAGGGACACCTGGGTTTCAAAATCGACTTTCTTCTATTGTGAAAGCAATGAATGAAGTTCAGCAGAACTCCTGTAAGAATGCCGACTCATCCCACACCACGTGGGTTACAGGACTTTGACCTTAGCTCAGGCCACCCTAAGAGGCCGAGGGCCATCCCCTTCCCTGGGGAATCCGACCCAAGCTCCCAGTCCCCTGCCACCACACATCACCTCCTGCCTGTCTCCTGTCTGCACCCTCTTGCACTGGGCGTTAACCAAGACTGTGCTCAGATCTCCAGCCAGGGCTCTGCACGGTACATTTAACCTGCCCGGACTCATGACTCTTTATACCTTTAAAACTCTACAAAATCACTTCTTAAGTATGATTTTTTTATATCCTTCCCTCCCCACCAAGATATGATATAGCTAGCTGAGCAATTAAGAGCCAGAACCTGGGAGCCCAACGCCTGGGGTTGAATCCTGATCCACCACAGACTAATTGCACCTCAGTTTCCCTACCTGTCATTCCTAGGTGTATAAAGTGGCTCAGTCAGAAAGAATCCACCTGTAACACAGGAGACTGCCTGCAATGCAGAAGACGTGGTTTCGATCCCTGGGTTGGGAAGATTCTCTGGAGAAGGAAATGGCAACCCAGTCCAGTATTCTTGCCTGGAGAATTCCATGGACAGAGAAGCCTGGCGGGCCAACAGTTCATGGGGTCTCAAAGAGTTGGACACAACTGAGCAACTAAACAACAACAGTCAAGATGACTAGGTAAGCAAAGAGCTTAGGACAGTGCCTGGTACACAGTAAATGCTGCCACCCAGGCGCAAGCATAATAAATGTGATAAAAAATGGTAGCTCCTGTTTACCTTGGTGTTCACGAGACAATGGGGACTGACAGGGCTGTATCTGGGCTGGCCCATCAAGGAAATGCCTGTAACGGCCAGCACTGCATTGCCAGCTGTCCCTGCAAACACTGCAGCTGGCCTGGTGTGACCAGATGTTCACAACTTCACGAAGAAGCAAAATCCACGTCTGGATTTTAACTTATTGGTTTGCATTTTAAAAACTCATGTTTGAGCCAAAGAAAGCACATTTAAAGGCAGATTTAGCCCTTAAGCCACTATTTTGTGACCTCTGACATTTAGGAATCTATAATGGGGGGTGGTGTATGTATGTGTGCATGTTGTGTGCATTTCACAGTTAAATATCTGAGGGGTAGTAGAAAGCATGCAGAAAGTATTCAGTTAAGATCAGCTGACCAATGAAGGTTTATTGACGAACAGACACCAGAGGAACTTTGCTGAAAGAAAACAATGAGTAAGTTAGTGTCACCCACATTCAACGCCCTCCGCATCTTCAGGTCAACAAGCCAAGCCCTGATGACACAAAGATGAACAAGATGCAGTCCCTGATCTTAAAGAACGTTATAGACTTGTGAGGGCACAGACATGTAGACAACTGTAATCGTCACAAAACATGCGAACGTGTTTTATCTCAGCATCAGGAGAACCTAAGGTGGTTGGTACAGCGTGTGACCTGATACTCAATGTATAGAAGAGAAACAGGTTAAATGACGTGTCTGAGGTCACTCCAGCAGTTCATGGAGTTGTAATAAGAACCCAGCTCTGCTGACTTCAAACCCAAGACTCTTTCTGCTGAATGCTAATGTTCTAACATAAAACGCCTCTATTTCCCAGTGCCTCTACACTGGAGAAATTGGGCTCAGGAACAGGGTCAATACCCAGTGAGTTAGATGGAGGCATTGATAGCATCATGGAAGGCAGACTTTGAAAAGCACCTGTGAGCAGTCTAATATTTTTCTTTTCCTTAATTATAATTTTCCATCTACCAAAAAGAATTTGAGGCTACTTTCATTATATCATATATATTTTTCATGTTCAAGAAACAAAGTAATGAAAACAGAGATGAAATCCCTGTTTCAGAAAGTTGAGGGTAAGAACAAGTGGGCATAACTCCTAGCTCTGAGCTTCCTGAGAGACTAGGTAAACTGGGAAGTGATAAGATTCTGGTTTATAAAAGGAGGCAGATCAGTTTTAATGTTAGCATATATTGTCACCATTTATTCTCTGAATCCACACAACAAAAATCAGTATTCTTATGGAAAACATTGATTTGAAAATGTATTTTATATTAAAAAAATGAATTTGTTATGTTTGTAAAGTCTGTGGGTTGATCAGAAGATTTGGAAATTTTGTAACAACATACTCACTCGCATGTGATTGCCAACATGAATGGTTTGGCCTGTCCTATAAAGGAAAATGCGAGAACTGGCATCTTGTTTAGAAGGCTCATGCAGCAGAGTATGGGAGCACGGAACAGTAATGGGTGGGGGTTGAGGCGGGGGAAGGGTGAGCAAAAGATTGCCTCTTCATAAACAGCACACATTTCAAGTTCTTAACTGGTGTGCTAAGTCACTTCAATCATGTCCTACTCTATCCGATCCTATGGACTGGAGACTGCCATGCTCCTCTGTCCAAGGGATTCTCCAGGCAAGAATACTGGAGTGGATTGCAGTGCCCTCCTCCGGGGGATCTTCCCCACCCAGGATCAAATCCGTGTCTCTTATATCTCCTGCATTGGCAGGCAGTTTCTTTACTACTAGCGCCACCTGGGAAGCCCTAAAGTAGACTTAATGGCCCCTACGGGGATCGAACCCACGACCTTGGCATTATTAGTACCACACTCTAACCGACTGAGCTAACCAGCCAGCTTAACTGGAACTATTGCCAAAATGGCAGATCAAACACAAGATGACATTCATCAGCTATAAGGATATTTCATCATTCATCATTCATTCAACAAACATTTACTGAGTGCCCACAGAGTGGGCATTCAAGCCCTGTCCTTAGGGATGAAGATGGGGCAATGAACAACACAGACAGAAATGCCTGCCTTCACTGAGCCTTCCTGAGGCAAACCCTAGCATGTTGCACAAATTAAAGGTGTTGTACACTTTGTCTATGAGAGAGCTGGAGTTCCCACAGTCACACTGGCATCCAAATCTGCTGTCCTAAAAAGGCTCCTGCTGCTGCTGCTAAGTAGCGTCAGTTGTGTCCAATTCTGTGTGACCCCATAGACGGCAGCCCACCAGGCTCCCCCGTCCCTGGGATTCTCCAGGCAAGAACACTGGAGTGGGTTGCCATTTCCTTCTCCAATGCAGGCTACACCTCTGCATTACTGCAGATGGTAAAACAGATGCTTGGCTTTTATCACACTATCTGGAGCCAGGAAGGGAAGCACAAACACTGATCCCAACAGGGTTGAAGCCCAGGTCCCACCTTTGGAAGCTCACAAATGGATGGAGTGTCACCAGGGACCTCCTTCAGTCTGAGGCAATGGTTCCCCCAGCTCCATCCCATTCTAAACATGGCTTTAAGAAGCAATTGGAAGAAAGAGGGGGAAGGGGAGGTAAAACAACCGTAGAAGCTGTTACACAAGGTAGAAAATAAACAAATCAAGTTTTCTAAGACCCACGCATGCATTTACTTAATTAATATTCATAACTCCTCACTACATATGCAAAAAGCACTGTGTTGGAATCTAAGCAAAAAGAGAGTGGGGTGGGTGGAGACATGGTCCTACTCTGATGTCTCTTGACTTCTAGAAAGAGAGCCAAACATTAAACAATTAATTAAAGTAGTACAACTACTAGGAAGAACTACTGGAGTTTACAAGAACTTTACACGGGCAAATGAACCTAGTGCCAAAGACAACAGAAACCCTTTACACCACCCCACTCTCTCTCCCTCTCCTCCATTCCCACCCCCCCGCCCCGCCCTCCTTCTCCTCTCTCAGACACGCACATGCACACAGACGCACATACAGGCACACAGAGCTATGATGTAATCAGGAACCACTTGTCTTCCTCTTTCAAAGAGGCAACTTTTGAGCTGTAAATACTAAAGATACTATACATACTGGCTTTTAGGCCAACAGGTTGCACTCCTGGCAAAAAATTGTAGCCAGAATTTCTACTCTGAGCTAGGATGCAGCCAACTACAAAGGAAAAAAAAGAATATTTGAACTGATTACATCTTCATATATTTTCTAGATCTTTGAGTTTATGGTTGTGCTTGTCCTTCTTGATACTAAATTATCAAGAATTAGAATGTCCAGGCCTCGGATATGAGTTTGCAGGAGAGCACAGTGTTCAGACAAAAATGACAGCTTTTCATTGGATTCTGTGCTGTTTTATAAGCAGCCCAGTGTCAGATGCTGAAGTCAAGCTAAACTACACAAACACAGAAGATGTGAAAGTAAAATTGAAAAATTAGAACTTAGAGTCCACCTATACTGAACTTTGGCTATTCAATTAAAACGTCAAATTGGAAAAAAGCATAAGAAAACAAGTAAGGAACATAATTTCAGACAAAATATTGAGTTGGGCAAATTTTATAACTTTTCAAATAAGTTACATAAGTACAAAATATTTGTGATAGATAAAAATTAGGAAATACAGGTATACAGAAGGAGATAAAAATACAGCCATATTTAATGACCAAAGTATTTTCCATAAAATGACTATATCAAAGTATTTAACCAATTCTTTATTATTGGGTATTTATGCTTTTTTCTAATCTTTAGTAACATAAATGTTTTAATAAACACATTTATGCATGCATTTCTGCACATCTCATTTTCTTATAATAAGCTCCTAGAAGTGGAATTTCTTAGATAGACAGTATTCAGACGTTTAAAATCAGAATTAAAGCAACAGCCAAATTCAAAATCTCTTCAAATTCTTTTTTTAAGTGCTTACAATACCTTCAAAATTAAGACACATCCAAAAATGGAAAGAAAATAGTTTTTGATTCCATAGTAAAGTCAATATTAAAGTATTAGTTGCTGAGTTGTGTCCGACTGTTTGCAACATCAAGGACTGTGGCCTACCAGGCTCCTCTGTCCATGGGATTTCTCAGGCAAAAATACTGGAGTGGGTTGCTATTTCCTTCTCAAGGGCATCTTCCTGACCCAAGACCTGAAACCCAGGTCTCCTGCACTACAGGCAGATTCTTTACCATTTGAGCCACAAGGGAAGCCCCAATATTAATAGTAGATATATATATAATTTGAAGATTCTGACATTTCTTAAAACCTCACCAAACACTGACAGTCAGCAATATCATATGGTTATAGATATTCCTCAGAGAGCAAACCTGTTTCTGACTATAATACAACAAATATGTTAACTGACTGTTTCATTTCTAAATTTAAAAGGCTGAACAGAAAACCAATTGTACCAAACATATCTGTAAAAATGTTTAATGTACACAATTGCATTAAACATAATAGCAGAAAGATACTGGACTGAAATGTCTATTTCTTGGTTTGGCCATGGGCAAAGTCACAATCTCTATGGATTTTAGTTCTGAGCAGAAAGACATAAGAGCTGGAGTTTCCAGAATTTTTTATTTAATAGAACTTTTCAAAAAAGACTAGCATAGCATTGAAAAATAACCTTAAAATGAGAGGGAAACATAATATCAGAATAAGAAAGCATCATTTAACCTATTTTTTTAATCTGCTCCATTGCTCATATTTTTATCATTTTTCCTTTGAGTGTGAGGATTTGCACTAATCTATTGACACTTAGCAGCAGCAGCATTGACACTTAATTGAAAACAACTCCTCCTAAGTCATTTCCACTTAAAAAGTACAGTAGTTTTGTGATTGTAAATTTCAATCTAGGTTCTACGCAAAAAAAGTAATTGGCAAGAAAATTTTTAAAATTCAGTGTCTCATAGTTCTTTAAGGATGCCAGGAAGCAAGTGTGGGCATTTTACCCTCAGGCAGCCACATAGTGGGTGCCTCCTTTGGCCAGGCACTGGGTTATGCAATGGAGACACAGTGACACAAAGCCCTGCTTCTATCTTCAGAGTGTTCTTACCTAAAGGAAACAGATGCTAAAACAAACTGGCAGGAGGGCACCAAAAGTGGTGTAATATGGGAAATACATCTTGGAACACGGAGCCCTCAGCAGCACCCTACCCACTGGGCTGGAGGTGGTTAGTGGACCAGAGATTCTGGGAAAGGTGATGCTGAAACTGAGTCTTAAAGGACAGGATGAGTGTTAGGAAGCCGAGGATGTCTTAATAGGCAAATGCATACATATTCTAAATATATACAAAAGCATTTATATGTAACACAGATCTTTTTATGAGTTCTCTGATAGAGTTCTTTAACTCATTGCTAGTGAGCTTGACCATCTTTCATATATTTATTGGCTAAATATAGTTTTATCTACGAATTAATTTTTTACAAACTCTACAGGTCAGATATTCCTAAATCTAGGGTTCCAGAACCCCTGATATATATGAAATTTTCTGTGTGTAATGGCTGTGGATTGTTTTCAGGATAAAGCCCAAGAAATATTAAGAACTGCTGATCTTACACTCTGTAGGCTGAGGAACACGTGGAAAGAAAAAAGCAGGGCTAGAAGGAAGGAGGTGAAAGGGGTGATGGCAGGGTTCTGTGACTGGTTAGGTGCATGTGCACATACCCAAGTGTGCACACACACACAACTTTAATTACCTTATCCTCATCAATATCAGTCTTCCAATAACACTCACTCATTTGCCTCACCGGAAGTCTCCACCCCGGCTGCATAGGGGCTACTAGATCACAGTAGATGGGGTTTACTTCTTACTAATATTTGTATACATATCATGGAGAATGTTTACTCAAGATGCTTCTTTATCTACATTTTGGTTCATTGTTGCTGCTGTTCAGTTGCTAAGTCATGTCCGACTCTTTGTGACCCTATGGACTGCAGCACGNACTCATTTGCCTCACCGGAAGTCTCCACCCCGGCTGCATAGGGGCTACTAGATCACAGTAGATGGGGTTTACTTCTTACTAATATTTGTATACATATCATGGAGAATGTTTACTCAAGATGCTTCTTTATCTACATTTTGGTTCATTGTTGCTGCTGTTCAGTTGCTAAGTCATGTCCGACTCTTTGTGACCCTATGGACTGCAGCACGCCAAAGCTTCCCTGTCCTTCACGATCTCCCAGAGTTTGCTCAAACTCACGTCCATTGAGTTGGTGATGCCATCCAACCATCTCATCCTCTGTTTCCCACTTCTCCTCCTATCTTCAATCTTTCCCAGCATCAGGGTCTTTTCCAATTAATCAGCTCTTTGCATCCAGGTGGCCAAAGTATTGGAGCTTCAGCTTCAGCTTCAGCATCAGTGCTTCCAATGCATGTTCAGGACTGACCGGTTTGATCTCCTTGATGTCCAACGAGCTCTCAAGACTCCTCTTCAGCATCACAGTTCAAAAGCATCACTTCTTGGGCACTCAGCCTTCTTTATGGTCCAACTCTCATATCCATACATGACTACTGGAAAAACCATAGCTTTGACTATACGAACCTTTGTCAGCAAAATTATGTCTCTGCTTTTTAATAAACTGTCTAGGTTTNGCTCTCAAGACTCCTCTTCAGCATCACAGTTCAAAAGCATCACTTCTTGGGCACTCAGCCTTCTTTATGGTCCAACTCTCATATCCATACATGACTACTGGAAAAACCATAGCTTTGACTATACGAACCTTTGTCAGCAAAATTATGTCTCTGCTTTTTAATAAACTGTCTAGGTTTGTCGTAGCTTTTCTTCCAAGTAGCAAGTGTTTTAACTCCGTGGCTGCAGTCACAATCCATAGTGATTTTGGTTCATAGAAACATTCAAAAACTTACACACACAAGCCATAATCTATTTATTTGAACCATGGAAAAGCCATTGACTTCAATCCATAGGTGCAGCATGAAGTGAAGTGAAGTCGCTCAGTCGTGTCTGACTCTTTGCGACCCCACGGACTGTACCCTACTGGGCTCCTCTGTCCGTGGGATTTTCCAGGCAAGAATACTGGTGTGGGTTGCCACTTCCTTCTACAGGGGAACTTCTGGACCCAGGGATCGAACCCTGGTCTCCCGCATTGTAGGCAGACGCTTTACTGTCTGAGCCACAAGGGAAGCCACATGCAGCATAGTTACTTTCAAAAGTAATAAAATTTTCCTAATGTGTTCAAAAAACTAGGTGATCACTTCCATTATACATATATATGTGCATCATGTGTCTACTGATTTGTGAAGTAAAGTTATTTCTTATTGTGGACAATGGTCCAAAAAGTTTGAAAAAGGCTTTTCTGGAGAAGGTCAAACTTCTGAAACTCAAGCACTGTGGAGGAGAAAAGCTAGGGAGAATCAGAGAGAATAAAAGAATACCTGGATATCGTCCTCATCCTCACACTATCCTATTCCATTTTGCAAATTTGAGAGCTAGCCCACAGGGCTTAAAGACCTTGCCCAAGTCACAGTGCCAGCACTGAAATCTAGTCTACACAGGGGGAAAAGTACAAGCATTTTGTTCTACACCTGAAAAAGGGAAAGTATCTTTTCCAGTTCTTGGAGATGGCAACATTTGTAGTCACATAAAAATTTAGGAGGGTATAAAGTAGCATATCTCCCTCTCTAGTATCATGGGTTTTATAATTTAACAAATATACTTTTATTTTAGAAATATATTTTGCATTTGTAACTGCTTTTTACTTAATACTTTGACTCAGAAGGCAGTTCTTAACTATGAGCTGAAAAAGTACATAAATGTTTTTGTTGTGTTGTATGCATGTTCAGTCATGTCTGACTCTTGGCGACCCCATGGACTGTAGCCCACCAGGCTCCTCTGTCCATGGAATTCTCTAGGCAAGAACATTGGAGTGGGTTGCCATTTCCTCCTCCAGGGGATTTTCTGGAGTCAGGGATCCAACCCACATATCGTATGTCTCTTGCATTGGCAGGCAGATTCTTTACTGATGAGCCACTTCAGGAATGATGAAAACAGTCTTGCTAGGCAAAAGCACAGAAAATGAGCAGTTCTGTATAAAAAGTACATTAGCAAAGTGTGTTAGTCTCTCAGTTGTGTCCGACTCTTTGCAACCCCATGGACTGCCCGTGGAATTCTCCAGGCAAGAATACTGGAGTGGGTAGCCATTCCCTTCTCCAGGGGTTCTTCCTGACCCAGGGATTCGAACCCACATCTTCCGGGTTCGAACTGCAGACAGATCCTTTGCCATCTGAGCCACCAGGGATCTGGAGACGGATAGTATAGGTCCAAACATTACGGGACTGTGGACAAGTTAAGTTTCTTTGTGCTTTTTGTTGTTCAGTCGCTCAGTTGTGTCTGACTCTTTGCAACCCCATGGACTGCAGTACACCAGGCTTCCCTGTCCTTCACCATCTCCCAGAGTTTGCTCAAACTCATGTACATTGAGTCGGTGATGGCATCCAACCATCTCATGCTCTGTCCTCCCCTCTCCCCCTGCCTTCAATTTTTCCCAGTATCAGGGTCTTTTCCAAAGAGTAGGCTCTTCCTGTCAGGTGGCCAAAGGAGTGGAGCTTTAGTCTCAGCATCAGTCCTTCTAACGAATATTCAGGGTTGATTTCTTTAGGATTGACTGATTTGATCTCCTTGCAGTCCAGGGGACTCTAAAGCGTCTTCTCCAGCATCACAGTTTGAAGGCATCAATTCTTCAGCACTCAGCCTTTTTATTGTCCTGTTCTCACATTAGTACATGACTACTGGAAAAACCACAGCTCTGACTATACGGACATTTGCAGGCAAAGTTATGTCCTCACTTTTTAATACACTGTCTAGGTTTGTCATTGCTTTTCTTCCAAGGAGTAACCGTCATTTAATTTCATGACTGCAGTCACCATCCACAGTGATTCTGAACCCCAAGAAAATAAAGTCTGTCACAGTTTCCATTGTTTCCCCATCTATTTGCCATGAAGTGATGGGATCGGATGCCATGATCTTAGTTTTTTGAAGGTTGTTTTAACATTCTGTGCTTTAGTTTACTTATTTATAAAATGATACCTATCTCATAGGATTCTTGCAAAGATTAAACAAGATTAATTCACATGCAACTCTGGAAATGCTTTCTGGAATGTGATAAATGCTCAGAAATGTCAGCTGCTATAAATAAGAATAGAAATCAAGACTATTGGAGCTTGTGATATTCCCTTTTTATCTTTACTTCCCATTGGCATACATCCTCACCTTCAATGGTTTTCCTCTAGAATTTCTTACATTCCTGAAGTAATTCCTACCCCTTTGGTCACAAGGCATTATTTTTTTTTAAGAGATTGCTGAATTTAACTTGCTATTATTTTGCTAAGAATGTTTGTAGTTATGTTTATGAGGCATATTGGTCTCCACTTATTTCTCTCTCTCTCTCTCTCTCTCTCTCTCTCTCTCTCTCGTGATGGGCCTACAATTTTCTTTGTGGGAAATTTTTAAATTTACACATTTAATTTTCTTTACTAGATTTGGGATATTCAGGTTTCCTACTTCTTCAGTCATACTGGTTAATTGTATCTCTTAAGGAATTTGCCCATTCTTCTAATTGTTGAATTTATCTACATAAAATTATTCATATATTTATCACCCTTATGATGTCTACAGCATCTGCAGCAATCCCATTTTCATTCCTGAATTGACAGTTTGTGTCTTCTACATTTTTTTTTTCCTTAATGAGTCTAGCTAGAGGTTTATACCATTTATTGAAATTTACCAACCAGCTTTTCATTTCTTTGACTTTCTCTATTATTTTTGTCTTACATGTTATTAATTTCTCCCTGTATCTTTATTTTCTCCCTTCTACTTTGTGTTTAATTTGTTCTTCCTTTCTTTTAAAGTTATAATCTTGATTATTGATTTTAGGCCTTTCTTTTTTTCCAGTATAAACATTTAACTATATAGCTCTCTCAAGATTCTGTTTTAACATCACATAAATTTTGATATGTGTTTTTATTTTCATTCAAAATACTTCTACATTTCCTTGTGATTTCTTCTTTGAACTGTGTGTGGTTTAGAAGTGTGCTCTTTAATTCCTAAATATTGGGAGATTTCCCAAATAGTTCTTATTAATTTCAAATTTAATTGCACTATTGTCAGAGGACAAATTCTATGATTTCAATACTTTTAAATTTGTTAGCACTTGTTTATGACTAACATATGGTCTTTTTTGGTTAATGTTCCATGTGACCTTGAAAAAAAGGTGTAGTCTACTGTTGTTGGGCGAAGTATTTTATGAATGCCAATTAGATCCAGTTCACTGATGGTGTCATTCAAGTCTTCAATATCCTTGTGGATGTTCTGTCTTCTTTCTTGATTATTAACTGAAGAATGTTGACTAATCCAATTGTAATTGTGGATTTTAAAATTTCCCTTTAGTTCATCAAGTTGGATTTTTAAAAAATTTCACATGTACTTTTATCTAATTCTCATAAAATTCTCATGATATACATGCCATCATTTTTATTTTATAAGGGAGCAAGCTTTCACTCATAGATCAAATAATTTCCCCAGTGCCACACAACTGATTAATTTCAAAGAATTTAAATGATTTCCAGACCTCTGACTCATTCTGTCAGGTTTTGCTTCATATATTTTGAAGTGCTATTACATTTAAGGTTATCATATCTACCTGATGAACTGATCTCTTTATCATTATAAAAGATCCCTTCTCATTTCTAGCAATATTATTTTTTATGTTGTCTGCTTTGTCTAATATTAACACATTATTGACCAGGAGATTTTGCAGAAACTAATGCCTGTGGTCAGTGATTTGTTATATAAGTGAATATTGAAACACTCCAGTCAATAACATTTGGGTAAAAAAGGCAAGAGAGTTCCAGAAAAATATTTATTTCTGCTTTATTGACTATGCCAAAGCCTTTGACTGTGTGGATCACCACAAACAGTGGAAAATTCTGAAAGAGATGGGAATACCAGACCATCTGACCTGCCTCTTGAGAAACCTGTATGCAGGTCAGGAAGCAACAGTTAGAACTGGACATGGAACAACAGACTGGTTCCAAATTGGGAAAGGAATACGACAAGGCTGTATATTATCACCCTGCTTATTTAACTTATATGCAGAGTACATCATAAGAAATGCTTGGCTGGATGAAGCACAAGCTGGAATCAAGATTATCGCAAGAAATATCAACAACCACAGATATGCAGATACCACCACCCTTATGGCAGAAAGTGAAGAAGAACTAAAGAGCCTCTTGATAAAAGTGTAAGAGGAGAGTGAAAAAGTTGGCTTAAAGCTCAACATTCAGAAAAATAAGATCATGGCATCCGGTCCCATCACTTCATGGCAGATAGATAGGGAAACAGTGGAAACTAACAGACTTCATTTTGGGGGGCTCCAAAATCACTGCAGATGATGACTACAGTCATGAAATTAAACAACGCTTACTCCTTGGAAGAAAAGTTATGACCAACCTAGACAGCATATTAAAAAGCAGAGACATTACTTTGCCAACAAAGGTCCATCTAGTCAAGGCTATGGTTTTTCCAGTGGTCATGTATGGATGTGAGAGTTGGACTGTGAAGAAAGCTGAGCACCAAAGAATTGATGCTTTTGAACTGTGGTGTTGGAGAAGACTCTTGAGAGTCCCTTGGACTGCAAGGAGATCCAACCAGTTCATCCTAAAGGAAATCAGTCCTGAATGTTCATTGCAAGGACTGATTTTGAAGCTGAAACTCACATACTTTGGCCACTTGATGAGAAGAACTGACTCATTGGAAAAGACTCTGATGCTGGGAAAGATTAAAGGCAGGAGGAGAAGGGGATGACAGAGGGTGAAATGGTTGGATGGCATCACCGACTCAACGGACATGAGTTTGAGTAAACTCTGGGAGTTGGTGATGGACAGGGAGGCCTGGTGTGCTGCGATTCATGGGGTCGCAAAGAGTCAGACATGACTGAGCAACTGAACTGAACTGAACAAAGGACATAATAACATGGTCTCGTCCACAACATTTTAATATAGCCACTACAGCTTTCTTGCAATTAGTGTTTGTACAGCACATCTTTTTTCATCCTGTTCATTTTAACCTATCTTGTCTATATATTTAAAGTGGTTTCTCACACAAAGCATGTAGTAGACTTACTCTTTTAAATCTAGTCTGACAATCTCTGGTTTTTCATTGAACTATTTAGAATATTTACATTTAATATAATTATCAGCATGGTTAAGTTCAAATATGCTGTTTACTATTTGCATTCTATTTGTCTCAACTTGTTACTCTTTCCTTTTTTTCTTGGTTCTTTGAATTAATTGATATTCTTAGTATTCTCTTTATACATAGCACTGTTGGTGTTTTTTCTTATCTTACTGAATTTTTAGTGATTGCTCTATTCTTTACAATATGTATTTTTAATTCATAATATATGTTCAAATAATATTACACCACTTCATGTATTACGACTATGGATTGCCATTTTCCCCATCCTGTTCTTCAAGTGACTGTCATATATTTTACTTCTAATTATTTGATACATCTCAAAGATGCACTGTAATTATTTGTTCCTTAAACAGTGAGGTTAACATTTTAAAGAAATTTTTAAAGAAAATATTGTCTATTTATCCACATATTTAGGATCTTTGGCACACTGTATTCCAAATTTCCATCTGGTATCATTTTGTTTTAGCTTGAATGATTTTCTTTAATACTTCTTATAGTATATATTTGCTGGCAACAAATTTCCTGAAATTTCGTTTGTCTGATAAAGTTTTTATTTCACTTTTGTTTCTGCAAGAAATTTTCAATGGATACAGAATTATAAGTTGACTTTTTTTTCTTTTTTAGCACTTTTAGGATGTTACTTCATTGTCTTCTGGCTGGCAAAGTTTCTGAACCTAAATCTATTGTCATGTACAGGTCGGTTCTTCTGTGTGTAAAGTAGACTTTTGGAGAAGGCAATGGCAACCCACTCCAGCACTCTTGCCTGGAAAACCCCCTGGGTAGAGGAGCCTGGTAGGCTGCAGTCCATGGGGTCGCTACGAGTCAGACATGACTGAGCGACTTCACTTTCACTTTTCACTTTCCTGCACTGGAGAAGGAAATGGCAACCCACTCCAGTGTTCTTGCCTGGAGAATCCCAGGGAAGGAGGAGCCTTGTGGGCTGCCGTCTATGGGGTTGCAGAGTCGGACACGACTGAAGCGACTTAGCAGTAGCAGTAGCAAGGTGGACTTTTCTCTAACTGCTTTTAAGTTTCTCTTCAATGCTAGTTTTTAGTAATTTGACTATTATATGTCTTAATTTCTTTTTTTAAAATGAGCTTTTAAGCTTTTGGATTTATGAAATATAGTTTTCATCAAACCTTAAAGTGTTTAAGGCATTATATCTTCAAATATTTTTTCTGTCCCCTTTTCATTTCCCCATTTATGGTAGATCATTTTATATTATCCCACAGATCACTGAACCTCTTTTCTTTTATTTTTTTCAGTCTTTTTTTCCTTTCTGTGGTTCACTTTGTATCAAATCAATTGTTATGTCTGCAGGTTTACTAATCTTTTCTTCTTTAATGCCTAATCTGCTATTAATCCCATTCAGTGAAATCCTCATCTTAGATAGTATTTTTTTCATCTCTAGATGTTTCACTTAGTTCTTTTCTATATTTTTCATTTTTCTTCTGATTCTTTTAATGTTTTCCATTAAATACTTATACATAATAATAAAGCCTATTTTAATACTCTTGTCTGCTATTTCTATTATCTGGTCATTTCTAGTTCTTTTTATCATAGCTAGTTCTTCTCTTTGTTATTGGGTTGTTTTTTGTGTTTTGGTATCTTTGTTTTTTTTGGTCCACTTTTTAGCATGTCTTGATATTGACAAGTGTCTGCATTGTGTTGTCTTCTTTTAAAGAGCATTGGGTTTGGTTTCAATAGGTGGTGAAGTTAATTGCTCATCAGTTTGATTCCATCAAAACTTGTTTTTAAGAGATTTTTGTGCTATCCAGTATGGCAATTACTATATGGTTATTGAACTATGACTAATCTGAAATAAAATGTGTTATAGGTATAAACTATAAAGGTTTTGCTTCATCTATAATACACAGATTTTGAAAACTTAATATGAGAAAAAGAATGCAAACTTTCTCATTAATAATTTTTATATTGATTATATGTTGAATTGATATTTTGGATATATTGGGTTAAATAGAATATATATTAAAATTAATTTTACCTATTTATCATTAATTTTTTACTACAGTTACTAGACATTTTAATTTACATATATGCCTTGCATTAATTATATTTCTATAGGTCAATGCTGGTCTAGAGCAGAGGTCAAACTAAAACTCACAGATTGGCCATCTATTTTTGTTAATAAAGTTTTACTGGAACATACTGACACCCATTCACTAATGTATTGCCTGTGGCTGCCTTCACATAATAATGGCAGAACTGAGTAGTTGTGATGGAGACCATATGACCCACAAGCCAAAAATATTTGCTCTCTGTAAATTTAAGAAAATATTTCCCTGGTCTAGAGGATCTTTCACTCCAAGGATAGTTCAGACTCATTCCTAATGTATAATTACTTTAGGGTCTCCACTGAATATTCCAAGAATGAACAAGGACTTACCCATTTGGCTCGTCAAGCCACAGACATTTTCTCATTTCATGTGTGCCCTGGGATTTATTCAACTTACAGTTCACAAGTCTTTTCTATCCAGCCCTGTGGAGTATCATTCTGTACATTTGTTTCATGGTATTCAGCAAGACACCCTTCACTACATATTGACACTACATTTTTCTGCATCGCTCTCTCTTTCCCAGAATTTCATCCCACACTACCTCTACTCACCTTAGCCTCCCCAAATTCTGACCTCCATCTCATCAACTCAGCAAGGCTGCCAGGATCTATCTGAATCTACACTCTAGAAATTGCTTCCAGGCAGAAAGCCAGGGTAATTATCAGGTTCACTTTGTTTCTTTTCTCTCAAGGATCACAATCTTATGCAGACTGTTGTCTAATGTTTGAAAACCACTGCTTCAAATTTTACCCAACCATTATTATTTACGGTGAGCAGTTAGGTCTGGTCCTTGTTGCTCCAACAGGCCTTGAAGGGGAAATCCCCTCTACTTACCTTTTGATAAGTGGAAATTTCTAGATAGTGTACTCTAGCTCTTCAGACTTTCCAAAGAATATTTCTTAAATATAACTGACCTTCAAGACCTTTTAGAACTAACACCCAAAAAAGATGTCCTTTTCATTATAGGGGACTGGAATGGAAAAGTAGGAAGTCAAGAAACACCTGGGGTAACAGGCAAATTTGGCCTTGGAGTACAGAATGAAGCAGGGCAAAGGCTAATAGAGTTTTGCCAAGAGAACACACTGGTCATAGCAAACACCCTCTTCCAACAACACAAGAGAAGACTCTACACATGGACATCACCAGACGGCCAACACTGAAATCAGATTGATTATATTCTTTGCAGCCAAAGATGGACATGCTCTATACAGTCAACAAAACAAGACCGGGAGCTGACTATGGCTCAAATCATGAACTCCTTATTACCAAATTCAGACTTAAATTGAAGAAAGTGGGGAAAAACCACTAGACCACTCAGGTATGACCTAAATCAAATCCCTTATAAGTATACAGTGAAAGTGAGAAATAGGTTTAAGGGACTAGATCTGGTAGATAGAGTGCCTGATTAACTATGGACGGACGTTTGTGACATTGTACAGGAGACAAGAATCAAGACCATCCCCAAGAAAAAGAAATGCAAAAAAAGCAAAATGGCTGTCTGAGGAAGCCTTACAAATAGCTGTGAAAAGAAGAGAAGCAAAAAGCAAAGGAGAAAAGGAAAGATATACCCATTTGAATGCAGAGTTCCAAAGAATAGCAATGAGAGGTAAGAAAGCCTTCCTCAGTGATCAGTGCAAAGAAATAGAGGAAAAGAACAGAATGGGAAAGACTAGAGATCTCTTCAAGAAAATTAGAGATACCAAGGGAACATTTCATGCAAAGATGGGCTCGATAAAGGTCAGAAATGGTATGGACCTAACAGAAGCAGACGATATTAAGAAGAGGTGGTAAGAATACACAGAAGAATTGTACAAAAAAGATCTTCACGATCCAGATAATCATGGATGGTGTGATCACTCACCTAGAGCCAGACATCCTGGAATGTGAAGTCAAATGGGCCTTAGGAAGCATCACTACAAACAATGCTAGTGGAGGTGATGGAATTCCAGTAGAGCTATTTCAAATCCTGAAAGATGATGCTGTGAAAGTGCTGCACTCAACA
>SJYX01020355.1:0-10177 GCA_006410675.1 Oreotragus oreotragus
CCTCCTTAGATTTCCTTCCCATTTAGGTTACGACAGAGCATTGAGTAGAGTTCTCCATGCTGTACAGTCAGTTCTCGACTCTTTTATTTTTAGACTTCGTGTGTGTGTGGTGTGTGTGTATTCGATATATAACTTTCTCTACCCCTTTACTATCAACATTTGTATATCTTTAGTTTTAGATACACATTCACTTAGCCTGGTATCCATGGATAAATGCAATTGCTATTAGCTTTGGCTTCCTAATGAGAAAAGAGTTTGCCAAAATAAGCATTACTATTTCAGTAAAACACATTTATTTTCTACAAAATACCTTTGCCAAGTACTAATAGAAGCAAGTGCTGGAAGAAAAGTAAATGGAAACAGAAATTTGGATCCTTATCCAAGCCAAATTCATTACGAGGTAGTAAATAAAGAATCACCATTCTAACCTCTGTTCCCTGTAATTCCTCACAAGAGATTGCTATTTCCTAGGAGCATGCCTTGAAGACAGCCCCTTGTCAAGGGGCAAGTTGGGGCCACCATGCTCCTCTTGAAGCACACGGACAAAGAACAATAACAGCACTGAAGACCAATGATGCAGACTGCAGCTTGGCCCAGTGATGAGATATCTTCCCTTCTCCCAGCCCTGAGTCATCTTCACACGACAAGGAACTAGCACTTAGAAGAAAGAGGGGATGAATGTAAATAGTAAGACATCACTTCCCTCTCACTTTCTAAGTCACTAGAGCTAGGGACAGATTTGGGAGGTAATGAGGAGAAGGACACTGAATCGAGTTTGAAATTGAAGTGTAGCAGGTACTGAATATCAAATATCAGATAACCCCAGGTGCTCCCAGGATCCGTACGGCTTCCTCAGCCAAATGATGACAAGCCCTCTACAGCCACATAACCACTGACTTCTGTGATGTCATAAATAACTGATTACCCTAGTCACCTCATCTTCTCATTTAAGTCTTTGCTCAAAATGATATAACCACACAGAATAAATCACATTCCTAACACAATTTGCATTTGGCCATATGTTGCTAAAGTGACCTTAACTCCTGATTGTCAAGCCAATAACTGTACATTTTGGAGTACTGTTTTGGTTTTTCTTTTCTTACTATTATTGCCTTTTATACTGCAGGCTTAGAGGAGATGAATCCATCCAAAAACTGGAGGGGAAAAAGTTCTTGCACAGGTAAAGCTAACTTCCTAGGAAGCAGAAGCTGCTCCATGTGGAGCATATCCCTTAACCTCTGATAAGAACATAGACAAGGAGAACAAAAACTCAATGTGCTATAATTGACCTTTGGGTTGAAGTTTACTCCTTCCACTTTAACTTGAAGGCAAAGAATTTCATTTTCACTATATTCTAATGTCTAGAATAGGAGTAAGCTTTTCTTAAAAAAAAAAAAAAAAGCTAAAAAGCAACAGGTGCTCAAGGAAATAATTTTATCTGGGGAAGAAAGAGGTCCTAATGAAACCTCATTCCTTAAAATGTAGTGACTCCAGCTAAACCAGCAGTCCCCTACCTTTTTGTCACCGGGAACTAGTTTTGTGAAAGACAGTTTTTCCACAGACCAGGGGTAGGGGGTGATTTGGGGATGATTCAGGCACATTACATTTATTTAGCACTTTTGGCTCAGATGGTAAAGAATCTTCATGTAATATGGGAGACATGGGTTCAGTCCTTGGGTTGGAAAGATCCCCTGGAGAAGGGAACGGCTACCCACTCCAGTATTTTTGCCTGGAGAATTCCATGGACAGAGGAGCCTGGCGGGCTACAGTCCATGGGGTCACAAAGAGTCAGACACATCTGAGTGACTTTCACTTGACTTTATGTTTGTTATTATAATATGAGCTCCACCTTAGATCATGAGGCATTAGATTCCATACATGGGGGACCCCTGGGCTAAACAGTACTGTCTAGTATAATTCATAACATGGTCTTCTCTCAGAACCATTGTTCTTGCTGATTCTCCTGCCTGCTAAGGTTTCCCCCTAGATATCCACGTGGCTCATCCCTTTCCTTGCTTCAGGTCTCTGCTCAAAAGTCTGTTCAGAGAGACTTTCCTGGATTGCTCATCAAGAGAGCCACACCTACTGAGGCCCACTCACCAGAGTACTCCCTATGCACTTTAATTTTCCTTTTTATTTCTCTCTACGCCAATTATTATCACCTGAGTGCTTTTTTTTTTTTAACACCACCCTTATGGCAGAAAGTGAAGAACTAAAAAGCCTCTTGATGAAAGTGAAAGAGGAGAGTGAAAAAGTTGGTTTAAAACTCAACATTCAGAAAACTAAGATCATAGCATCTGGTCGCATCACTTCATGGCAAATAGATGGGGAAACAGTGGAAACAGTGGCAGACTTTATTTGGGGGAGTTTCAAAATCACTGCAGATGGTGACTGCAGCCATGAAATTAAAAGACGCTTGCTCCTTGGAAGGAAAGTTATGATCAACCTAGACAGCATATTAAAAGCAGAGACATTACTTTGCCAACAAAGATCCATCTAGTCAAGGCTATGGTTTTTCCAGTAGTCATGTATGGATGTGAGAGTTGGATTATAAAGAAAGCTGAGTGCCAAAGAATTGATGCTTTTGAACTGTGGTGGTGAAGACTCTTGAGAGTCCCTTGGCCTGCAAGGAGATCCAACCAGTTCATCCTAAAGGAAATCAGCCTGGATGTTCATTGGAAGGACTGATGCTGAAGCTGAAGTTCTAATACTTTGGCCACCTGATGTGAAGTGCTGACTCATTGGAAAAGACCCTCATGCTGGGAAAGATTGAAGGCGGGAGCAGAAGGGGACAACAGAGGATGAGATGGTTGGATGGAATCACTGACTCAATGGACATGAGTTTGAGTAACTCCGAGAGTTGGTGATGGACAGGGAGGCCTGGTGTGCTGCAGTCCATGGGGTTGCAAAGAGTCAGACACGATTGAGCGACTGAACTGATTGGTCTGTCTTCTCCCAGTTAGGACATAATCTCCACAAGGAATATCTGTTTTATTCCCTGCAAAAGCCTTCCACAGGGAACAATGCCTGGAAAGTAGTAGGGATTGAATAAATACTTGTGGAATTAATGAAAGAATGAGTAAAAACAATTTTCAAAGTTTTTAAATTTTTATTACACAGTAAAATTTTTCTCTGTAGGATCACTTGAAATATGATTGTGTAAACATTTGAACTAAAGATCTTGAGACCTAAGTTCCAGTCCTGCAATCCATTTCTTGTTTAACCTGGTTAGATCATTTCTTGGAGTTTCACCTTGTGTGTCTTGACACTATGGCTTGCAATCTTGACTCTAAAATCCAATACAAAATAGATTCCATATGTAAAAATTGTCTATGCATATCATCTTTAGTAACATGTATGACCTCTAATACTTTAGCCACCTGATGGCAAGAGCTGACTCATTTGAGAAGACCCTGATGCTGGGAAAGATTGAGGGCAGGAGAAGGGGACGACAGAGAATGAGATAGTTGGATGGCATCAGTGACTCAATGGACATGGGTTTGAGTGGACTCCAGGAGTCGGTGATGGACAGGGAGGCCTGGCGTGCCGTAGTTCATGGGGTCACAAAGAGTAGGACATGACTGAGTGACTGAACTGAACTGATGACATAAAACCAGGTACAATTATAAAGGGTTATTATTTTCTAAGAAAGTGCGATCTAATAATGTGCTCTATTTCTTTTTCTGGAAGGACCAATCTTCCAAACCTCCGAACTCAAAAAATTATATTATTTTTTTGGAAACTGACAATACTTAACCACACATTATTAATCTATTTCCATGTTTAAGCTATTACTTTGCTCTTTATTCTACTGTGAAACTTGCTATGGTCCATCATCTCCATTTCTACAATATTACAAATCTCATGACACATAATGCCTCATGCAGGCACCAAAGTTTTTTTTTTTAGCTGTACTTGGAAAACTATTCCAAATAAACTACCCAGTAAGCTAAAGACCAGGGGGAAAAAATAAAGATTGAATATACAGGAAAAATGACTGTTTGTTATGGGAAGACCATATTTAATTAGATGAAACAGTACACATAATGTGATTTGCATAATGTCCTCCGTACCACTGTTGTCGCTGTTTAGTCACTACGACGTGTCTGAGCCATTTCCGACCCCGTGGACTGTAGCCTGTCAGACTCCTTTGTCCATGGGATTCTCCAGGCAGGAATACTGGAGTGGGTTGCCATTTCCTTCTCCAGGGGATTTTCCAGACCCAGGGATTGAACCTGCGTCTCCTGTATTGGCAGGCAGATTCTTTATCCACTGAACCATGATTATTATTCTTAAAGAATCGCTGAGCTGATAAAAATCTCGAGACTTTACCCTGGTATATCTCTGACTCTTCTATCAGACATTGAAAAAGAAAAGTCTCATTTTCCAAATCCAATAAAGATTATTGGCCACACAACTGTGCAAAACGCCAGCTCAGTGTGGCTACAAATAAAGTTCAACAAAGCACAAGGCTTAACCAGTCTGCTCCACTGTCTCCTCGGAGAAGAGAAAAGGCAGACAGCAG
Source organism: Oreotragus oreotragus (assembly GCA_006410675.1). Taxonomy (NCBI): domain Eukaryota; kingdom Metazoa; phylum Chordata; class Mammalia; order Artiodactyla; family Bovidae; genus Oreotragus; species Oreotragus oreotragus. The sequence goes on from SJYX01020355.1 coordinate 4,526, forward strand.
AGGTGCAGCACCGTGGGGACAAACACCTTCCTTCCTCTGCCCCTATAATTTCTTGCTAGCCACCTTCCCGCAGCCAGAGGTATACTTTGTCGCCTGTGCCTCTCTCCCTAGCTCCGGTCATCTTTAGCGCTTTCCCTTTCAGTTCAGTTCAGTCCCTCAGTCGTGTCTGAATCCCCGCGACCCCATGGACTGCAGCACGGCCAGGACTCCCTGTCCTTCACCAACTCCCAGAGCTTACTCAGACTTAAGTCCATTGAGTCGGTGATGCCATCCAAGTACAGCTCTCCCTTTCAATTCAGCTCAGTTCAGTCGCTCAGTCGTGTCCGACTCTTTGCGACCCCATGAATCACAGCACGCCAGGCCTCCCTGTTCATCACCATCTCCCGGAGTTCACTCAGACTCACATCCATCAAGTCCGTGACGCCATCCAGCCATCTCATCCTCTGTCATCCCCTTCTTCTCCTGCCCCCAAACCCTCCCAGCATCATAGTCTTTTCCAATGAGTCAACTCTTCTCATGAGGTGGCCAAAGTACTGGAGTTTCAGCTTTAGCATCATTCCTTCCAAAGAAATCCCAGGGCTGATCTCCTTCAGAATGGACTGGTTGGATCTCCTTACAGTCCAAGGGACTCTCAAGAGTCTTCTCCAATACCACAGTTCAAAAGCATCAGTTCTTCGGCGCTCAGCCTTCACAGTCCAACTGTCACATCCATACATGACCACAGGAAAAACCATAGCCTTGACTAGACGGACCTTAGTCGGCAAAGTAATGTCTCTGCTTTTATGCTATCTAGGTTGGTCATAACTTTTCTTCCAAGGAGTAAGCATCTTTTAATTTCATGGCTGCAGTCACCATCTGCAGTGATTTTGGAGCCCAGAAAAACAAAGTCTGACACTGTTTCCACTGTTTCCCTATTTCCCATGAAGTGATGGGAACAGATGCCATGATCTTCGTTTTCTGAATGTTGAGCTTTAAGCCAACTTTTTCACTTTCCACTTTCACTTTTATCAAGAGGCTTTTTAGTTCCTCTTCACTTTCTGCCATAAGAGTGGTGTCATGTGCATATCTGAGGTTATTGATACTTCTCCCGGCAATCTTGATTCCAGCCTGTGCTTTACTGCAGCTGAAATGCAGCGTAGCTAGGTCTGCCCGAGGTCTCGCGAGGGTGACCCCGTTGCCCTGGTAACGAGTGCGGCGCGCTGCGAGGTGAAGGGCGTGGCGGGGGCTGCTCAACTGCAGTAGCGTTTTATCCAGTGTCGGGGCTGTTGGCGTCTGGGGCAGAGCTGCGGCTCCCGGCAAGGTAGAGGCGGCTTGCCGGGCCGCGGGACGACTGACCTGGCGAGGGGGAGGAGGTGGCCGCGACGGGACAGGGAAGTGCCGAGGGGGACAGTCCCTAAGGGGAAAGATAGCGCCCGAGAAAATGTGCCCTTCCCCCCACTGCTGGGTCGCGAAGTGAGTGTGGGAGGAACACTTGGGCCCCCCGGGAATTGTGGCTTCCCTGTCCTTCCAGCTGAGGGAGTTGTTCCTGCCCGCGGAAGGCCCCCGCACGACTGGGCGGGGCGGTGCCGGCTGTGTCGCTTCTGAGGTAGAAGACGCGCGCGGAGGGAGCGCCGCTGAGATCCGCCTGTCTGTGGCGTCCCTGCCGCTCAGGTTTTACCCTGCAGCAAGTTGGTGCGCCTCGTATTTTCACGTAGAAAGACAGAACCAAGATTTATACCAGTTTAGTTTTCCAAAATTGGAGTTGTGGTCCCCAAACAGAACCTTGAGTCTCTACTACTGAAGGTCTCATCCATAAGACAGACTTCTCTGTTGTATTCGTAGTTTTTCCGCTATGGAGCTTGGGCTTTATATAGTCCACGCTCTAAAACACTTTGTTGAAAAGAGCGTCTTTATGTAGTCCACGCTCTAAAACCCTTTTTGTAGAAAAGAGCGTAAACCAATAGTTTCAAAATTAGTAAATTCCTTTAGTCTCTCAAAAATAGTAGACTCTTGACAAGCGATTTCTGTTATTTCATTGTCTTTACCATTTAAGAGAATACTCGCGTAGGGAGGATTAATGGCCGTTGTCAGTACAGCCTTCTGATAAAGAGGCGGCTTGCCGGGCCGCGGGACGACTGACCTGGCGAGGGGGAGGAGGTGGCCGCGACGGGACAGGGAAGTGCCGAGGGGGACAGTCCCTAAGGGGAAAGATAGCGCCCGAGAAAATGTGCCCTTCCCCCCACTGCTGGGTCGCGAAGTGAGTGTGGGAGGAACACTTGGGCCCCCCGGGAATTGTGGCTTCCCTGTCCTTCCAGCTGAGGGAGTTGTTCCTGCCCGCGGAAGGCCCCCGCACGACTGGGCGGGGCGGTGCCGGCTGTGTCGCTTCTGAGGTAGAAGACGCGCGCGGAGGGAGCGCCGCTGAGATCCGCCTGTCTGTGGCGTCCCTGCCGCTCAGGTTTTACCCTGCAGCAAGTTGGTGCGCCTCGTATTTTCACGTAGAAAGACAGAACCAAGATTTATACCAGTTTAGTTTTCCAAAATTGGAGTTGTGGTCCCCAAACAGAACCTTGAGTCTCTACTACTGAAGGTCTCATCCATAAGACAGACTTCTCTGTTGTATTCGTAGTTTTTCCGCTATGGAGCTTGGGCTTTATATAGTCCACGCTCTAAAACACTTTGTTGAAAAGAGCGTCTTTATGTAGTCCACGCTCTAAAACCCTTTTTGTAGAAAAGAGCGTAAACCAATAGTTTCAAAATTAGTAAATTCCTTTAGTCTCTCAAAAATAGTAGACTCTTGACAAGCGATTTCTGTTATTTCATTGTCTTTACCATTTAAGAGAATACTCGCGTAGGGAGGATTAATGGCCGTTGTCAGTACAGCCTTCTGATAACGATTGAAATTCCAGTAAGACTTACAACCGAATATTTAGAACAGACAGTATCTACAGAATATCAACCAAAATACAGAGAATAAAAGTCTATTTTCATTTGAAAAATTACGCAGAAAAAAATAACTATTGTTGAAACTCAATGCCCGAATCAGTAATTGTAAATTTTCTTTTATTCATGATCTTTTTTTTAATGCCTCAGGCTCATTCTGAACTTTCTATCTCTGTATGGTATTGCCTGGAAAATCCCATGGACCGCGGAGCCTGGTAGGCTCCGCGGTCCATGGGGTCGCGAAGAGTCAGACACGACTGAGCAACTTCCCTTTCACTTTTCACTTTCATGCATTGGAAAAGGAAATGGCAACCCACTCCAGTGTTCTTGCCTGGAGAATCCCAGGGACGGGGGAGCCTGGTGGGCTGCCGTCTATGGGGTCACACACAGTCGGACACGACTGAAGTGACTTAGCAGCAGCAGCAGAGGATGTAAATGATTTGGCTTTGTACCCTGAAAATTCCCTTTTCAATTAAATTATTTACTTGTTTTTTTGTGTGATTTTTGTCTGTAATAAAAATAGAAAATATTTAAATCTTTGAAATTAAAGGTTTAATTAGCTGTGTCCTAATATACTTTATAGAGAAACCTTTTGTCACTATTAATTGAATATATTTGGGGGTAAACATTTAATGTGTGCTTAAAAAGAAAACTGCCAAACAAGTTCCTTACAAATTGTTTTATAGCCGACCTACATAATAAAAGAAATTTCGAGCCAGATATTGGAAGAGATGTCAGAAGATTCAGAAAAGGAAGACTATTCAGACAGAACAATCAGTGATGAAGATGAATCAGTATGTTTTTCTCAACTTTATCCTACTTAAAACTTGTTATAAAATACAAATTCCCAGTAAAAATGTTATAAACTCAATTGATTAACAATCAATTGGATACTTAAATCTGGGAAATAAATTGATTGAAAGCAAAGCTGTTACTGTGTGCAGTATGCCCTATGTAAAAAGAGAATCTATATTGGGTTTTTTTTTTAGAAAGTATTTTGGGTAAGACTTCTCTGAGTTATCTTAATAGTAGGACCTCCTATTTCTAAACTTGCTGTGTGTCACCATAATAGGTTTCATGTGGCAGTAATGTAGCAAAAGTACATAGAGGAAGAAAGCGGGGAGGGGGGAAACAGTTGTTTCTCTTTCTAAACAAAATAGTTTAGCAGTAGTTAAAGATATTTCTTCTGGTTCCTGTACATATTTCTAAGAAATTCCCTTCACATTTTAGTAAAGTATAAATTATCTGTGTAAGTTAAGGTCCCAAAATAAACTCCGCAAATAAGGTAAAATCCATTAAGTCCGCAGCTTTCTGGGTTTCTTGTCTTTCTTCCATTTTCTGGTTAATTTTATATTGAATTTGAGCTGTTTTGCCAGGTTTATCAAGAATCTTTAAACTGTTTCTTCTCTACAATCATTAATATGGCCTTGCCTGTGGAAGCAGAGAAATAAAAGATGAAAACTTTGTTTCGGGATATTCAAAGTGTTGGGTAATTTGAGACCAACAGCTGATAATAATCCTTTTTCATTTATTAAAGATTAATGACACACTCAGTTCTAGGCATTAAGATGTAAAATATTTCTGGATTGGAAAGCTGTTTTTAAAATAGAAATATTTTAAAATTCTCTTGTTTTAGGATGAGGATACTTTTATGAAGTTTGTAAATGAAGACATCCATCAGTGTGCACTTTTAACAGGTTTGAAATTATTCATATATTCTCCCTTCTCTTTCTGATAAGACCTTAAGTAGATGAAAAATGAGAGAAAGCTAAAAAAAAAAAAAGTCAGTGAATAACACAGGAATTATTATTCTGTTATTGGTAAGGAGAGATGTATTTTTAATAAGAGTATTCTGGAGTTTGAACATTTTTTTTTTATTGCAGTATAGGAGATTTACAATATTCTGTTTCAGGTATACAGAAAAGTGACTCAGTTATATATATAATATANAAAAAAAAAAAAGTCAGTGAATAACACAGGAATTATTATTCTGTTATTGGTAAGGAGAGATGTATTTTTAATAAGAGTATTCTGGAGTTTGAACATTTTTTTTTTATTGCAGTATAGGAGATTTACAATATTCTGTTTCAGGTATACAGAAAAGTGACTCAGTTATATATATAATATATATAGTTTTTCACATTATTTTCCACTATAGGTTATTAGAAGATAATGTAATTGCCTGTGTTATTCAGTAAAGCCTTGTTTTTATCTATTTTATGTATAGTAGGTTGTCAATCCCATACTCCTAATTTATCCCTCCCCCTTCCTTTCCCCTGTGATAACCATAAATTTGTTTTCTGTGTCTATAAATCTGTTTGTATTATTTTTTAGATTCTACATATAAACTATATTGAAGTTTGTCTTCCTCTGTCTAACTTACTTCACAGGTATTTTTAAAAATGATACAAATGAACTTATTTACAAAACAAATAGACTGATAGATTTTTGAAAACAAACATGTTTACCACAGGAGAAATGTGGGGGAGGGATAAATAAGGAATTTGGGCTTACATACATACAGGTATAATGTTCTCAAGGTCCATCAATGTATTTTTGAGGTCCATATTGTTGCAAATGGCCATATCCCATTCATTTTTATGGCTGAGTAATATTTTATTATATATATGTGTCTATATACAATACATATTAAATCAGTCATCTATTGATGGGGACTTGGGTAGCTTCCAAGTCTAGGCTATTATAAATAGTGCTGCTATGAACATTGGGATG
>SJYX01020356.1:9471-38348 GCA_006410675.1 Oreotragus oreotragus
AATAAACTTCTTATATAAGAAAAAGATAAAGTTTAGAAGTAATATTAATAGAAAATAAATTTATTCATTCATTTACTTAACTTTTAAACAATTATTTATTGTGTCAACTTGTAGTTGACAGGGAGAATTTTAAGATCTGGAAATACTATAATTAATAAAACAGACAAAATATCCTCAGAGTTATCAAGTCCTGGTGGAGATAGTCAATATTAAAATACTGAAACAGATAAATTATATAAAAATAACTTGTAAAAGCATAATAATATCTAAGTATGTGGTTATGCTCAATCATTCAGTCTTATCTGACTCGTGCCTGGCCCCATGGACTGCCAGGTTCCTCTGTGCATGGAATTTTCCAGGCCAGAATACTGGAGTGGTTCCCATTCCCTCCTCCATGGGATCTTCCTGACCCAGGGATCAAATCTGTGTCTCTTACATCTCCTGCATTAGACGGCAGACTCATTACCTCTAGAACCACCTGAGAAGCCCAATATTTAAGTATAAGAAATAAAGATAAAATAATTTTAAAAAAAGGATAAATCGCATTAGAATGCATTATAAGTACTGTGATAAAAAGTAAATCAAAGAAAACTGAGTCAGGATGGAATGGTCAAATATAGGATGTGTGAGAAAGAATGGTGTCAGAGACAAATATAGGGTTTGGCCTGAGAAATCTGAGCAATAGAATTGTCATCAATTGAAATTGAGAAGCTTTTGTTTGGTCTAGACCATTTCTATTCTTTATGTTGCTCATCTTTGCATGAAAAGCTAATGGAGGTGATGGAATTCCAGTTGAGCTATTTCAAATCCTGAAAGATGATGCTGTGAAAGTGNCAAATATAGGGTTTGGCCTGAGAAATTTGAGCAATAGAATTGTCATCAATTGAAATTGAGAAGCTTTTGTTTGGTCTAGACCATTTCTATTCTTTATGTTGCTCATCTTTGCATGAAAAGCTAATGGAGGTGATGGAATTCCAGTTGAGCTATTTCAAATCCTGAAAGATGATGCTGTGAAAGTGCTGCACTCAATATGCCAGAAATTTGGAAAACTCAGCAGTGGCCTCAAGGCTGCAAACGGTCAGTTTTCATTTCAATCTCAAAGAACGCAATGCCAAAGAATCCTCAAACTACTACACTCATCTCACATGCTCAAAATTCTTCAAGTCAGCTTCAACAGGACATGAACCATGAACTTTCAGATATTCAAGCTAGATTTAGAAAAGGCACAGGAACCAGAGATCAAATTGCTGATATCTTCTAGATCATAGAAAAAGCAAGAGAGTTCCAGAGAAATATCTACTTCTGTCTTATTGACGATGCCAAACACTTTGACGGTGTGGATTACAATAAACTGTGGAAAATTCTGAAAGATATGGGAATACCAGACCACCTTACCTGCCTCCTGAAAAATCTGTATGCAGGTCAAGAAGCAACAGTTAGAACTGGACATGGAACAACAGACTGGTTCCAAATAGGAAAAGGAGTATGTCAAGGCTGTATATTGTCACCCTGCTTATTTAACTTATATGCAGAGTACATCATAAAAAATGCTGGACTGGATGAAGTACAAGCTGGAATCAAGACTGCCAGGAGAAATATCAATAACCTCGGATATGCAGATGATACCACCCTTAAGGCAGAAAGTGAAGAAGGACTAAAGAGCCTCTTGATGAAAGTGAAAGAGGAGAGTGAAAAATTTGGCTTAAAACTCAACATTCAGAAAACTAAGATCATGACATCAGTCTCATCACCTCATGGCAAACAGATGGGGAAACAGTGGAAACAGTGACAGATTTATTTTGGGGGGCTCCAAAATCACTGCAGATGGTGACTGAAGCCATGAAATTAAAAGATGCTTGCTCCTTGGAAGAAAAGCTATGACCAACCTAGACAGCATATTAAAAAGCAGAGACATTATTTTGCCAGCAAAGGTCCATCTAGTCAAAGGTATGGTTTTTCCAGTAGTCATGTATAGATGTGAGCGTTTAACTATAAAGAAAACTGAGCACTGAAGAATTGATGCTTTTGAACTGTGGTGTTGGAGAAGACTCTTGAGAGTCCCTTGGACTGCAAGGAGATCCAACCAGTCCATCTTGAGGTAAATCACTCCTGAATATTCATTGAAAGGACCGATGCTGAAGCTGAAACTCCAATACTTTGGCCACCTAATGTGAAGAACTGACTCACTGGAAAAGATCCTGATGCTGGGAAAGATTGAGAGCAGGAGGAGAAGGGGATGACAGAGAATGAGATGGTTGGATGGCATCACTGATTCAATGGACGTAAGTCTGAATAAACTCTGGGAGTTGGTGATGGACAAGGAAGCCTGGTGTGCTGCAGTCCATGGGATCACAAAGAGTGGGACACGACTGAGCAACTGAACTGAATTGAAATTGAGAAGTCTGCAATTAGATCAGGTTTTGAATACAGAAAGCAGGAACTTGTTTGGGCCATATTACATTTTCTATGTCTATCAGAAACCCAAGATGAAATGGTGAATAAGTGGTTTAATAAATGAGCCTGAACAACAAAGGAGAGGACAAGCTGGAATTTAAATTTTGGGTCAATTAACTTAACTATGCCATTTTAAAGCCATGGGACCAGAAATCATCAAAAGTGTGAACAGAGATAAAATTGAGAAAAGAGTCGAAGAGCACACATGCCATAGGATACCCCAAGACTGAAATGGTCAGGGGGATGAAGAGGGAGCAATGAGGGAGACAGAGACGCAATGACCACCCCCACCCCGTGAGGGGAAAGACCAAGGGAGCTTGTATCTTGCAAGCACTGTGGAAAACTGCTTTCAGGGAGAAAGAGTGATCAAATGCTACTAACAGCACAACTAAGAGGACAACTGAGAATTAATCATTGTTATTTAGAAAAATAGAGATTGCTGTTGACTTGGAAAAGAGCAGGTTGGGCGATTAACGAAGATTAAGCATCTCTGAAATGAATTTAGAAAAGGACTCCATATGTCTCATCTGCCTGAGACAATCTAGGTTTACATTAAACTTCACTAACAATTAATAGCATTTGTTTTTGTTCTCAGTAATATTATGGTTAGCCAATGAATTACATCATCACCTTACTTAAAGAAAGAATGGAAGAAAATCCGTTATAGACAGTAAACAGACAACTTTGTAAAAAAGTTTTGCTGAAAGGAAGAATGAGAAAATAGGTAGAGAAGATCTGGGTCAAGAGAGAGGATCTTTTGTTGATGTTTTTAGGAAAGTAGAATTTATGAAAGTGTTCTATGTTGATGGATGTGTTCATGAAGGGAATTTTGGTAATGCAGTAGAAATAAGAGAAAATGCTCAGAGCACTATCTTTTGGTAGAAAAAAGAATCTGGTACACAAATGGAGACTGAGGCTTCTCCAGGAGCACTGGCTCATCTTTAGCAACAGCAGAGATGGCAGAGGGAACTCGTGAGCGGAAACAGGACGCACCCTCAGGACCCAAAGGTGAGGGTGCGGCAAATGTTTGAAAGACAGAAAATAGAGAAGGTGTATTAAATAACTGTCTCAAAGGAAATGCAATAGGGATAAACCAAAGCACTGGTGGATAGTGCTAGAAAGGATATTTTAGTCCAAATCATGAATTACTTACTTAGAGGATTACCACTGAAGTTCAGGTAAAATAACAACGAATGGGACAAAAGTTAAAAATGTAGAAAGGAACCAACTCTTCTACAGTGCGGATTTGGAGGATGATAAAGGCTCACCCACAAAAAATCCCTTTAGGACTGTGATAGGACACAGTGTACCCTGAATCTTAAGTTTATGAAAGAGAAGTCCTGGGTGAGATGATGAACTAAGATCGAAAAACACATACTTTGCATGATCTCCGTATTTGTAGAAAGTTATGAAATTAAAAGACGCTTACTCCTTGGAAGAAAAGTTATGACCAACCTAGATAGTATGTTCAAAAGCAGAGACATTACTTTGCCAACTAAGGTCCATCTAGTCAAGGCTATGGTTTTTCCTGTGGTCATGTATGGGTGTGAGAGTTGGACTGTGAAAAAGGCAGAGCATTGAAGAATTGGTGCTTTTGAACTGTGGTGTTGGAGAAGACTCTTGAGAGTCCCTTGGACTGCAAGGAGATCCAACCAGTCCATTCTGAAGGACATCAGCCCTGGGATCCTTTTGACAGAAATGATGCTCATGCTGAAACTCCAGTACTTTGGCCACCTGATGGNAGAGCATTGAAGAATTGGTGCTTTTGAACTGTGGTGTTGGAGAAGACTCTTGAGAGTCCCTTGGACTGCAAGGAGATCCAACCAGTCCATTCTGAAGGACATCAGCCCTGGGATCTCTTTGGAAGAAATGATGCTAAAGCTGAAACTCCAGTACTTTGGCCACCTCATGCGAAGAGATGACTCATTGGAAAAGACTCTGATGCTGGGAGGGATTGAGGGCAGGAGAAGGGGACGACAGAGGATGAGATGGCTGGATGGCATCACTGACTCGATGGACGTGAGTCTGAGTGAACTCCGGGAGTTGATGATGAACAGGGAGGCCTGGCGTGCTGCGATTCATGGTGTCGCAAAGAGTTGGACACGACTGAGTGACTGAACTGAACTGAACTGATGTTAATTCTTACCAATATAGATTTGGAAATTCAATAATGATTAAAATAAGCAATATAGATTTGAAAATTAGGCTCACAAAATGACTTGTTTTTTAATTTTTATTTTTACTTTTTTTTACTTTATTTTACTTTACAGTACTGTATTGGTTTTGGCATACATTGACATGAATCTGTCATGGGTGTACATGAACTCCCAAACATGAACCCCCCCTCCCACCTCCCACTCCACATCATCCCTCCGGATCATCCCCATACACCAGCCCCAAACATCCTGCATTAAACATAGACTGGCAATTCGTTTCTTACATGATAGTATACATATTTCAATGCTATTTGAAACTTGGGCATGGATATTTTATAGCAAGGAAGTTACAATATCTGGTAAAGTAAAGAATCCTGAAGAATTTCTATACATTAGTTATATAATGGCTACCCTCTCCAGTATTCTTGCCTGGAGAATCCCACGGACAAAGGAGCCTGGTGGGCCATAGACCACTGGGTCACAAAGAGTGGGACATGACTGAGCAACTTTCACATAAATGTTGATTGGATAAAACAAACATAGAAGTAAATATAGCCATTTACTAAGGATATAGCAGAAGAAAAAGAGCTGTAGACACTAGTTTTTTTTAAAGACTTTGCCAACCAAATAAGGTAAATAAATAAGGCAATATTTAAACTATAACAAGGTGAAGACATTTTTATTAGTGTATTTTTAGAAAAAGAAGTAATGATACTTTTAATATGTCTGGCCATATACCTTTTCCTTGATCTCATTCACTCCCATCTATTTGTAGACCTTTAGTGGATATATTCAGAGAAGGCAATGGCAATGCACTCCAGTACTCTTGCCTGGAAAATCCCATGGATGGAGGAGCCTGGTAGGCTGCAGTCCACGGGGTCGCTAGGAGTCAGACATGACTGAGCAACTTCACCTTCACTTTTCACTTTCATGCATTGGAGAAGGAAATGGCAACCCACTCCAGTGTTCTTGCCTGGAGAATTCCAGGGATGGGGTCACACAGAGTCAGACACGACTGAAGCACCTTAGCAACAGCAGGAGCAGCAGTGGCTATATTATAGATTTCGTTTTATAAATAAATAATTCAGAGTGTATAAAAGTATATGCGTGCTAAATGGCTTCAGTCATATCTGACTCTTTGGGCTATGAACCATAGCCCACCAGGCTCCTCTGTCCGTAGGATTCTCCAGGCAAGAATACTGGAGTGGGTAGCCATGCCCTCCCCCAGGGGATCTTCCTGACCCAGGAACTGAACCTGTGTCTCTTATGTCTCCAGCACTGGTAGGTGGGTTCTCTACCACTGAGCCACCTAGAAAGCACAGAAAACTAAATAGATGATTCTAAATAAATAAAAGTAGGACTGAATGTGATTTTAAAATACTTTCAGTTAATACAGAGATTGTGTGATAACTTTGAAAATGGAATTCTAGACTGATATTTATACTTAAATATATACATAACATTATAAAAATTAGGCTATAAAGGGATATTCTGACACATTATATATTACAGGCTACACTGATAGAGTTATGTCATACTCAAAATATATATGCCTGAGATTTATAAACATGAGCTTATTTTTAGATCAGGAGTGACCAATCACGAATTTTCATTATGGTAACATGAACAATTCTTTAAAATGAGTTTAACATTCCACAAATTTTAGCCGGTTACTATCCTCTCTCCACACAAGATGCATGTCCACGTTCCACTAGAAGCCAAGCTCTGACTGACATAAGCGAATGAAACAGCTTTAATTATACCCCTGTAAGCTGGAGTGGTTCTGTAACCACAACTTGGGCAGAATATACTCTTTCATCCCATATAGACTCGTTTAAGACCTCACAGGGGCCCATGAGGCTTTTGTGTAAGGCATTTCTATAGGCAAATTTTGTTTTTGTTTTTGCTTTTTAAGCACAAGGGTCTTTGGTTCACTACATCACACTTTTCCCCACTGTGTTATTCCCATGCTAATAAATGACTGAAATTTAGTCACCAGGGCTTTCCCTTGAGAATGTGTAAGAACATTAAGATTCTCCAGAAGAAGGCATGGCCCAAAAACCTTTATGAGGTCATTTTTTGGCTTTGAGAACTGGAGAATTCGCTTTAAGAACTCCCAGAAGAAAAAGGAAGACACTTCTGCCCCTCATATCTGAGGCCCCTTGAGACTATAAATCTCATTTCTGGAGTATCATGCAAGGACCATCTGGTAGATGGAAGATTCAGCTACTTCTTTGCAATTGTGTTCAGAATACTGGAAACTGGAATGTTTCTCAACATCAGTCGTCTCCCCTTATCCTGTATATTGTGCAATATATATTTTTTATCTTACCAGTACAACCAAGTGGATCTTCTTTAATATAAGTCTTTGACTATAAAGAATCAAAAGGCAAAATAGTGACAAAAAATACCCTTTGATGTATTTTTTATATTTCTGAAAGCAAGAAAAAATAGTGAAGCTTACTTTTCAGTCTTAATCTCTGACAAGTGATCTTTTTCAATAAAACTCAAATATGGAGTTAAAACAAAGATGGGGTGCAGAGAGAGTTATCATAGTTTTCAAGATTTTAATCTTTCCCCACTGATTTTGGAAGACCTAATTAACCTGCCCTCAGGAGGTGTTGGTCAGCAGTGTTTTCTGGAAACTGAAAAACATCAAAGAGTAAATGGATTTTTAAGCAAGTGTTTTTTAAAAAATTTCAACAGAGACAAAATGTTATCATTACATGCAGTTTTAATCAAGCATTATAAAACCAAGCTGTGCATCTCTATGGCTTCTCATACCTGCCAACAAAAAGTCTGAACTATGGCAACGAGTGAGTTACGACTTAGTGACTAAACTGCCACTACCGCCATGTCAAAGTTAAAAAAAAAAAAAAAAAAAAAAAAACCTCTTTATTTATGTTCCATTGGGCCCAGTTGAAATGAAATTATTAAATAGACATATTTATTCAAACTGTGCTGCTTGGTGTACTTTATTCAGTCCAGGTAAGTCGCTCAGTCGTGTCCGACTCTTTGTGACTCCATGGACTGCATCATGCCAGGCTTCCCTGTCCATCACCAACTCCCAAAGCTTGCTCAAACTCATATCCATTGAGTCAATGATGCCATTCAACCAGCTCATCCTCTGCTGTCCCCTTCTCCTCCTGCCTTCAATCTTTCCCTGAATCAGTGTCACAGTTCTTTGCACCAGGTGGCCAAAGTATTGGAGTTTCAGCTTCAACATCAGTTCTTTCAATGTGTATTCAGGACTGATTTCCTTTAGGATGGACTGGTTGGATCTCCTAGCAGTCCAAGCGACTCTCAAGAGTCTTCTCCAACACCACAGTTCAAAAGCATCAATTCTTTGGCCCTCAGCTTTCTTCACAGCCCAACTCTCACATCCATACATGACTACTGGAAAAACCATAGCTTTGACTAGACGGACCTTTGCTGGCAAAATAAGGTCCTTGCTTTTTAATATGCTGTCTAGGTTGGTCATAGCTTTTCTTCCAAGGAGCAAGCATCTTTTAATTTCATGGCTGCAGTCACCATATGCAGTGATTTTGGAGCCCCCCAAAATAAAGTTTGACACTGTTTCCACTGTTTCCCCATCTATTTGCCATGAAGTGATGGGACCAGATGCCATGATGTTTGTGTCTTGAATGTTGAGTTTTAAGCCAGCTTTTTCACTCTCCTCTTTCACTTTCATCAAGAGGCTCTGTGGTTCTTCTTTGCTTTCTGCTATAAGGGTGGTGTCATCTGTGTATCTGAAGTTATTGATATTTCTCCTGGCAGTCTTGATTCCAGCTTGTGCTTCATCCAGCCTGATATGTCACATGATGTACTCTGCATAGAAGCTAAATAAGCAGGGTGACAATATACAGCCTTAACATACTCCTTACTCAGTTTGGAACCAGTCTATTGTTCCATGTCCAGTTCTAACTGTTGCTTCTTGACCTGCATACAGATTTCTCAGGAGGCAGGTAAGGTGGTCTGGTATTCCCATCTCTTGAAGAATTTTCCACAGTTTGTTGTGCTCTACACAGTCAAAGGCTTTTCCCTAATCAATAAATCAGAATTAGATGTTTTTCAGGTATTCTCTTGCTTTTTTGAGATCCATGGGATGTTGGCAATTTGGTCTCTGGTTCCTCTGCAATTCCCAAAGCATACATTTTCAGAAATGATCTGAATTTCAGGTTAGTGAGAGTCAAAAGAACTCCCCTACCTTCACAAAAAATAAAATTAAAATGTCCTTATCTGTGATCCAGAGCCAAGGGTCCACTAGACTAGTGTGGAGCTGTTGGGGCAAAAAACCAGAAATGTAGCAAAAGACAGAAGTCTTGACCATAACTGCTCAGAATCACTTTAATTCAGTGCTCCAAAGAACTGCTGGCAACTGAGTTTTTGAGTTTTCTCCTTTCCCCTTCCTTGATCTCCTCTGGAGAGATGTTAATAATTTGGCAGTGGCAGTCCAAACAGAGGAAGTGCTAATTGCCAGTGAAAAAGCCATGTGTGAACCAAGTCTAACATAAAAGGTGAAAAGATTAATTTGCACGATAGCTAAATGTCCCTAAGTAGTCAGGAATTTACTTAATTGCATAATGAACCTCAGATGTTAGCCCTGCAATGAAAAGAAAAAGAATTATGATAATAGCATTATTATAGTAGACTATATGGCCATTTCAAGACAGAGAAAAATCTCAATTCAATGTCCACATTGATAATTAAGTGATGTAACAACAGTACTTATTATTTATTATTATTATTATTATCATCATTGCCAGTACTTACTAGGAGTCAGGCACAGTGCTAAAAGCATTTCTTATGTTAGCTCATTTGATTATCAGAATAATTCTGACATTAGTATTATAATCGCCATTTTATAGACCTAATTTTACAGAGCTATAATAATTTCAAATTAAGTGGCAGAATCAAGCTTTTGATTTGCATTAGAATTAAACAGGTAAAGAAGACTTTATCCAAGGCTATTGCAATAGGGGAAAGAGTTAAAAACTGAATCTATGTTCAATTCCCTAAAACAAAAGTTTGTCCTGAGGAGAGTATCTTAGGCCAGTGTGTTTGCTAATTGGTTTTATCCAAACAGAAAGTAAACTTTTCTCTGTTGTAAAAACTACAGTTTTACAATTTGACAAAAAGTCAAATTGTTAAAAAAAAAAAAAAAAAGGAGGGGGGCAGTGTTAGTCGCTCAGTCCTGTCAGACTCTTTGCAACTCCATGGGTGGTAGCCCACCAGGCTCTTCTGTCCATGGGATTCTCCAGGCAAGAATACTGGAGTGGGTTACCATTTCATTTACTCCTTTCTCCACTGGATCTTCCCGACCCAGGAATTGAACCCTAGTCTTCTGCATTGCAGGCAGATTCTTTAGGAGCTAAATTTGGAGCCCTCTGTGGGGGCCGACTCTTCCCCCAGCCCCCTGGACTAGGAGATAGTCACCACCTTCCTTTACAATTTCACCTCAGAGGCTAGGCTCCTGGGTCCTTGAGAAAGACATTCCTAGGCTATAAAACTAGAAAGAGACTTTTGAAAAAGATTTATACCTCAAAGGGGCAGAGGAAGGATTTACAATGATAAGTTTTCTAAAGTAAATGTTCTAAGAAAAGGGAGCTCAGAGGTCCAGAGTCAGGAAGAAAATGGTCTGAAGTTCAGTCTAGCTGAGAGGAACCATAAAGGCTGTGTTAGTTAGCTATCTGCATCAAGTATCTTCCTCCTCAGCACCTCCCACACCATGCATATTCGAGAATTCATAGCAGGGAAGAAAGTAACCACAAAGAAAAAAGATTTTTAAACTCCCTGGCAGTGGTGGTGGTTTAGTCGCTAAGTTGTGTCCAACTCTTGGGACCCCATGGATTGTAGCCCACCAGGCTCCTCTGTCCATGGGATTCTCCAGGCAAACATACTCCCTACCCAAGAATTGAACCTGGGTCTCCTGCATTGCAAGCAGATTCTTCACCAACTGAGCTACAAGGGAAGCCCTTAAACTCCCTATTTGGTTCAAATGGTGAAGAATTTGTTTGCAATGCAGGCGACTTGGGTTTGATCCCTGGGTCTGGAAGACCCCTAGTGAAGGGAATGGCAAGCCACTCCAGTATTTTTGTCTGGAGAACCCCATGGATAGAGGAGGTAGGTGGGCTACAGTCCATGGGGTTGCAAAAGATTTGGACATGACTGAGCAAATAACACTTTCATTTAATCTTTGCTTCATTGAGTATCGGTTTCCCCCTATCTAAAATGAGATTCATCTAGATTTATCTATTGCAAATCACACCACTTAAGACCCTGGGGTAGGTGTTAAAAAGCCAGGAAAAAACAAAGATTGGTGGGAAAGTTGGGTGGTGGGCTGGTAAATCCACAACACCCTAGTCTCACTCCAAAGAGGACAGAGCAGAGAAGAGGGACCGACTCAAGGCAGGGGGCGGGGGGTGGGGTGTGAAGATGTATAGGTCCTAGAGTGAGAGATGACTTTGACCCCCTCCTGGTTACCTTCTTTATCCTCTGTCACTGCTCGTGGGTACTTTTCTTGCCTCACAACTACTGCTTTAAAATGGACATACTCACTTCACAACCCGTTTATGAAAGACAACAATTTCATGTCTTTATTTTATCTGTAGTTAGCTTGTACCTAAAACCCTGCATTTTTATCCTTGTGGCTCAGCTAGTAAAGAATCCTCCTGCAATGTGGGAGACCTGATTGATCCCTGGGTTGGGAAGATCCCCTGGGGAAGGGAAAGGCTACTAACTTAGATAGCATATGACTAACCTAGATAGCATATTAAAAAGCAGAGACATTACTTTGCCAACAAAGGTCCATCTAGTCAAGGCTATGGTTTCTCCAGTGGTCATGTATGGATGTGAGATTTGGACTGTGAAGGAAGCTGAGTGCTGAAGAAGTGATGCTTTTGAACTGTGGTGTTGGAGAAGACTCTTGAGAGTTCCTTGGACTGCAAGGAGATCCAACCAGTCCATTCTAAAGGAGATCAGTCCTGGGTGTTCATTGGAAGGACTGATGCTAAAGCTGAAACTTCAATACCTTGGCCACCTTGTGTGAACAGTTGACTCATTGGAAAAGACCCTGATGCTGGGAGGGATTGGGAGCAGGAGGAGAAGGGAACGACAGAGGATGAGATGGCTGGATGGCATCACCAATTCAATGGACGTGAGTTTGAGTAAACTCTGGGAGCTGGTGATGGACAGGGAGGCCTGGCATGCTGCAATTCATGGGGTCACAAAGAGTCGGACATGACTGAGCGACTGAACTGAACTGAACCCACTTCAGTATTCTGGAGATTCTGGAGAATTCCATGGATCCATGGCGTCACAAAGAGTTGGACATGACTGGGCAACTTTCACTTCACTTAAAATGTACAGACTATGGTGCAGACCATTCCCTTCCCATGAAAGAGGAATACTTTTCACAAGGGAATAATTCACATTATTTTCAAGTGAAATGGAGTGCATGTCTATGGTCCTTGCCCCTCCATATCCTCTGCCTGCCTTTTGTCTGTGGAGAAACTTTAGTCAAGAAATAAGTGTGATCAGAGCAGCGAGGTCATGTAAAATAAAGGAAAACAGACCAAATAATAATAATGACTATCAAGCATAGTCAGGAAGCCTTAGTCCCTCCTTGAGAGCTATTAGACAATATTCTGAGCCAGATCCTCTAAACTGGCTTATAGACATTGAAACCCCCGCCAGGTGGAGAAGTTAAACTTCATGATGACCAGACTGTAGCCACAACATAAGCTGCCACAATTCTGAGAACTGGCCTCAAAGAAATGGAAACAAACCGACCCTGGAACTGAACGTTAATTGTTCCTAAAACAATCAGACCAGCGGTCAGACCACCAAAGACAAATTTCACAATGACTGTCAGAGCTGACTGTGCTGTTTCTACTTGTAGCTGCCTCCCTCAGTCTATAAAAGCTTTTATCCGCTGATTGTGGGTTGGGGAGAGTCAGCTTTTGAACAGTCGTCACCCCAACTATCCCCCATCCCACCTCTACCCCATTTCCGTTGCAGGCATCTGAAATAAAGCGAACTTTTGTTTGACCTCTTTATTTGTGTTTGAGCAGCCGGACCCCGCCTTTTGTAATGCAAGTTGATAATAATAAATTTTTTAATAAATTAATTGTATGCTGGTAAACTCACTGTTGAGAAAGGAAGGGGGGCAGAAACAGCCTTCATTTATGCCACTTGATGATTTCCATGCTGTAAACATTCCCACTCTGGGTATTTTATCACTGTGATGTCACTGAATACAGAATTGGGAAGACAAATGATATAAGTCCACACTAACACTCCATCAGTTTTAGTGATATGAAAAAAAAAAAAAAAAAACAGGAATTCACATGTGCTTGTCTTTTCTCATGCAATTCAGGACCATATTACTTCAAGAAAAGAAAGCAGTGAGTACGTGACTTTAATCACTTCTTTAAAATTCGACAGCAGACAGATCTTATGTTTAAGACACTTTTATGTTGTAGGTTGTTTTTTTTTTACTATAAAAATACATTTAATACTTTGATGATATTGGCAATATGGAGAGAGAACAGCAAGTGAAATTTCAGCCTGAAGGTAGTTCCTCCTTAGAGTTAATGTGCATTTTGTGTACTTAATGTACTCTCCTGACCCATTTCAGAGTCTCGGGGAGCAAAATCTAATCATCCTCCCATTATCTTAGGAAGATTGGTTTTGATGCATCTGTCTCATGAAAGATAGAAGCGGGGCTGTTTTGACTCACCAGCAATATCCGTCCTTGTGAGACCAAACCATTCTCTGGAATATGTTGGATCAATGTGTGCTAGATCTTTTCAGTCGTGCCCAACTCTGCAACTATGAATCTGCAATATTTTGGCCACCTGACATGAAGAACTGAGTCATTGGAAAAGACCCTGATGCTGGGAAAGATTGAAGGTGGGAGGAGAAGGGGATGACAGAGGATGAGATGGTTGGATGGCATCACTGACTCCATGGACATGAGTTTGAGCAAGCTCTGGGATTTGATGATGGACAGGGAGGCCTGGTGTGTTGCACTCCGTGGGGTCACAAAGAGTCTGACTAAGCAACTGAACTGAGCTGAGTCTACTCCAGGCTCCTCTGTTCATGGAATTTCTCCCAGCAAGAATATTGGAGCGAGTTGCCATGCCCTCCTCCAGGGGATCTTCCTGACTCAGAGATAGAACTCACATCTCTTATGTCTCCTGCACTGACAGGCAGGTCCTTTGCCACTAGCATCACCTGCGAAACCCTATAAGTAGTACACAAGTTATTCTGCAGAATTTCTGTTTTAAATAAAAACACTTAGTTTTTCATTTTCCTGAAATGACAGGATATTAAAAAAAACAGGAGAAAGTCTTCTCACAATGTATACATGTATCAAATCATTACATTGTCCACTTTAAATCCTTTACATTTTTATTTGCCGATTGTAACTTAATAAAGCTGAATAAAAATAAAAGAAACAAGATGTGGCCTGAGCATTAATGATGAGAAGGCAGAGGCAAAGGAGGAATTTCATGAGGATTCTTAACAACACACTCAAAAGTCCTGACAAACAGCCTGGCAGTCAAATGGCCTGGCAAACTGACATTGGGCGCCTCCTTTCCTGTCCTCTGGTCCAGTGCTCTAGTCCTGCAGCTGAACTGCATGAAAGGCTCATTAAAACTGACACTGCTGGCCAAAGACCCCAATTTACTGGATGTTGTCTTGGAACCTGCATTTCTAAGAAGCTTCCAGATGATGTGTATGTGCTGGTTAGAGGTGCTTGCTCTTAGAAATTCCCCTCTGATACTACCACCCAAATCTTAGTATTTATTGGTTCAAGGGCATGAGAATTAGGAACATATTTGATAGGAGGGACGGATGAGGAGAAAGATACTTCAGTTAGCAGCTTCTGGGTCATCAAGCTAGAATGCTTTCCTTTCATTCTCACATTCATTATATATGTTTCAAACTTGGGGCTATAATACTGACAAAAAGCATGATTTCATGACCCAGATAACCATGATATGTGATCACTTACCTAGAGCCAGACATCTTGGAATGTGAAGTCAAGTGGACCTTAGGAAGCATCACTACAAACAAAGCTAGTGGAGGTGAATGAATTCCAGTTGAGCTATTTCAAATCCTAGAAGATGATGCTGTGAAAGTGCTGCAGTCAATATGCCAGCAAATTTGGAAAACTCAGCAGTGGCCACAGGACTGGAAAAGGTCCATTTTCATTCCAATGTCAAAGAATGTTCAAATTACCCTACAATCGCACTCATTTCACATACTAGCAAAATAATGCTCAAAATTCACCAAGCCAGGCTTCAACAGTACATGAACTGTGAACTTCCAGATTTTCAAGCTGGATTTAGAAAAGGAACCAGAGATCACGTTGCCAACATCTGTTGGATCATCAAAAAAGCAAGATAGTTCCAGAAAAATATCTATTTCTGCTTTATTGACTATGCCAAAGCCTTTGACTGTGTGGATCACAACAAACTATGGAAAATTCTGAAAGAGTGGGAATATCAGACCACCTTACCTGCCTCCTGAGAAATCTGTATGCAAGTCAAGAAGCAACAGTTAGAACTGGACATGGAACAACAGACTGGTTCTAAATCGGGAAAGGAGTACGTCAAGGCTGTATATTGTCACCCTATTTATTTAACTTCTATGCAGAGTACATCATGCGAAATGCCAGGCTGGATGAAGCACAAGCTGGAATCAAGATTCCTGGGGGAAATATCAATAACTTCAGATATGCAGATGACACAACCCACTCCAGTGTTCTTGCCTGGAGAATCCCAGGGACAGGGGAGCCTGGTGGGCTGCCGTCTCCGGGGTCGCACAGAGTCGGACACGACTGAAGTGACTTAGCAGCTTAGCAGCTACCCTTATGACATAAAGCAAAGAAGAACTAAAGAGCCTCTTGAAAGTGAAAGAGGAGAAGGAAAAAATTGGCTTAAAACTCAACATCAGAAAAAAATTTAAAAAGTTGGCTTAATACTCAACATTCAGAAAACTAAGATCATGGCATCCTGTCCCATCACTTCACGGCAAATAGATGGGGAAGCAATGGAAACAGTGAGAAATTTTATTTTGGGGGGTTCCAAAATCTCTGCAGATGGTGACTGCAGCCATGAAATTAAAAGGCATTTGCTCTTTGGAAGAAAAGCTATGACCAACCTAGGTAGCATATTAAAAACCTGAGACATTATCTTGCCAGCAAAGGTCCATCTAGTCAAAGCTATGGTTTTTTCAGCAGTCATGTATGGATATGAGAGTTGGACTATGAAGAAAGCTGAGCACCAAAGAATTGATGCTTTTGAACTGTGGTGTTGGAGAAGACTCTTGAGAGTCCCTTGGAATCCAAGGAGATCCAACCAGCCCATCCTAAAGGAAATCAGTCCTGAATATTCATGCTGAAGCTGAAGCTCCAATACTTTGGCCACCTGATGCAAAGAACTGACTCATTGGAAAAGACCCTGATGCTGGGAAAGATTGAAAGCAGGAAGAGAGGGGGATGACAGAGGATGAGATGGTTGTATGGCATCACCGACTCAATGGACATGAGTTTGAGTAAGCTCATGGAGTTGCTGATGGACAGGGAAGTCTGGCATGCTACAGTCCATGGGGTCACAAAGAGTCAGACAGGACTGACTGACTGAACTGAGCTGAAGTGAACTGATGTGCTAAAAACAAAACAAACAAAAAAAAACCCTATGTTTTTTCAGAGTGCTTTCATATACCTCACATTGTCTAATTCTCAAATAAGTTACAGGGAACTTCCTTAATGGTCCAGGGCTTAAGACTTCACCTTCCAATGCAGGCAGTATGGGTTCAATCCCTGGTCAGGGAGCTAAAATCTCATATGCTTCAGGGCCAAAAAATAAAGCAGAAGCAATATTGTACCAAATTCCATAAAGACTTTAAAAATGGTCCACATTAAAAAAAAAAAAAAANTCCTTAATGGTCCAGGGCTTAAGACTTCACCTTCCAATGCAGGCAGTATGGGTTCAATCCCTGGTCAGGGAGCTAAAATCTCATATGCTTCAGGGCCAAAAAATAAAGCAGAAGCAATATTGTACCAAATTCCATAAAGACTTTAAAAATGGTCCACATTAAAAAAAAAAAAAAAAACCTTTAAAAAGAAACAAGCTATAATTATTCTCAAAAAAACAAAAACCACTCTAAAGCTAAATGAGTCTATGGTTTTCCTAGTTCTGAGTTCCAGAGATGGGATCATTATCCATGTTTTCTCACTGCTAATTTAGTACTGTTTCTACTACATCACTACGGCTTTTAAATAAGACACATATCAGATATTAGGGGTGCACAGTGAGCCCCTGAATATGAAAGTAATGAGCCCTGACATCAGGGCTGACTTTAAAGGAAGTGAGACACCTGTCTCAGACACATAATCTCAGAGGACTCCAGAGAAAACAATAATCAAGAAAACAATGATGTAATATTTTTGAAGTCAAAATTACTGCAAAAATTAATCATAAGTAAGATCATCACAAAAACAGGCCATTTGTTTTTTATTTATTTATTTATTTATTTATTTTTAAGAGCTTCCATTTTACTTTATTTTACTTTACAGTACTCTATTTCGTCAAAGCAATTCAACCATACATATTGTTGTTATCATTGTTGTGTAGCCCTTAAGTCATGTCCAGCTCTTTGTGACTCCATGGACTGTAGCCCGCCAGGCTCCTCTGTCCATGGGATTCCCAGGCAAGAATATTGGAGTGGATGGCCATTTCCTTCTCCAAGGGATCTTCCTGGTCAGGGATTGAGCCCCCCATCTCCTGCATTGGCAGGCAAATTCCCCACCGCTGAGCCACCTGAGAGGCCCCAATCATGCTTATAAATGTATCCCTACTCCCTCAAACTCCCTTCCCACCCAGGCTGCCACATAAAATGAACACAGTGTTCTTTGAACCCAGGAATGGAAAAAGGACTTAATTAAGGTCAGTATGGTAGAGATAGTAAAGTTCATGAAAAGTTTCTTGGCTCCCCTGCATGTTGTGGACCCCTTGCAGTTAGATGTACTATGTGACTACAGAGTAAGTAATATTGCTTCTACTGCTCTCACTTATGTTTTTGAAACTAATTAGCTTTTGCCTTTAAATTACATTTTTCAGGTTGCTGCAGGAGCAACTGAGGTGTCTGTTTTTGGTGCTGCCTCTGAATCCTTTAGCAAGAAGAACATTAACTGTTCCATTGAAGAAAGTATGAAGAAGTTTGAGGAGGTCGTTAAGTCTGCGAGACACATGAATATTCCAGCACGAGGGTAATTATGAAATCCCACAAATTCTATTTAATTCGTTCATGTCTGATGTTAGAGCTCTTTAAGAACTATTTTGACATTGTTTTACCACATGTAATAATATACATCTGGAAGTTCATAGTTCACGTATTGCTGAAGCCTGGCTTGAAGAATTTTGATTACACCTTGAACTGCAAGGAGATCCAACCAGTTCATTCTAAAGAAGATCGGTCCTGGGTGTTCTTTGGAAGGAATGATGCTAAAGCTGAAACTCCAGTACTTTGGCCACCTCATGCGAAGAGTTGACTCATTGGAAAAGACTCTGATGCTGGGAGAGATTGGGAGCAGGAGGAGAAGGGGACAACAGAGGATGAGATGACTGGATGGCATCACCGACTCGATGGACATGAGTTTGAGTGAACTCCAGGAGTTGGTGATGGACAGGCAGGCCTGGCGTGCTGTGATTCATGGGATCGCAAAGAGTCGGATATGACTGAGCGACTGAACTGAACTGAATAATATACATAGAGTATCTTATTTGCATCTTATGTGATCAGGGCCATCATTTTATAGTTATTGCTATAATTACCTAAATAATATCACCTGAATCCTGAGGGTGTATCTAGCCTGTGGGGCATGATGCATTGAGGTCATGGGGACCAGCATCACAGGTGACACTGTTACTCGTTTCATCAATTCCAAATTACTCGAATGTAGCCATGTTGTTTGGATCTCAGCATATTGTAAGTGGATAGATTGGTATCAACTCATAGTAACATTTGGAAAGTAATCATTTAATGTGGTTTCCAAATTTTTAACTTTTTTAAGAACCATGCTTTTTCTTGAAAGAATATATTGTATGGAAATTGAATAGCATATGTAAAATGTAAAACTGCCCTGGGGTGTAGGTTCATCATACCGCCCATTTGGCTGACTTCTGGGCCTTCTCTGCGTGACTCCAAAGCAACTATATTTGGTGAAGGAGAGGAGAAAGGAAACCTGCTTTAGTTTTTGCCTTCTTTCAAGCAAGCAGGAGAGCATCTTGTGCAGACAGGCTCTACACCCAGATCCATGTCTGTGAAATGTATAATAAATTCATTGTTACTTAAGAAAGAAATTTTTTCTAACACATTAGTAATTTTCTATTTTTATAATTATGGAAGTATGATAAACATGCCATATCATCTTCATAATTTAAAATGCATAGTGTTTGTAAGAGAAGGCAGAATGCTGTCCCTGGGCTTCCATGCTGGTTGTCCTTCCCTTGACTGAGGTGAGCAAAGTTCAGAGTGGCAAGAAAGATCAGTCATCAGTGAGAAAACAAGTGGACCCAATCTGGAGTGAGGATATTAGAACAGGCTTGGAATTCAATCAAGGTCATTTGGAGAACAAGTAGAATTAGATTACACTGTATTTAGGTATTTTTTGGTTTGCTTCCTTTTTAAACTTCTTTTGCTTTCTCCTTAGTAAATTTCCAACATGACTTTTTAAAGATATAAAGTTATTTTGTAACTAACAGATATAAATAACATGCGGAGTCCATGCAAGAAAATTCAAAAACCAAGATAATCTGTTTCCATAGAAAGTAAAGGATGTTTGTTTTTAAGGCAAAAGTTACATACCAACCAAAAATATAAACGTTACATAACCACCATCAAAAGAGGTGTCCTGCAAGTTTTAAATTCAAATATACATAAGTTGTTTTATTTATTTATTTATTTTTACTTCCTTTTTTCCCCAAATTTATTTATTTATTTATTTATTTTTAAGAGCTTCCATTTTACTTTATTTTACTTTACAGTACTCTATTGGTTTTGACATACATTGACATGAATCTGCCACAGGTGTACACGAACTCCCAAACATGAACCCCCCTCCCACCTCCCACCCCACATCATCCCTCCGGATCATCCCCATACACCAGCCCCAAGCATCCTGCATCCTGCATCGAACATAGACTGGTGATTCGTTTCTTACATGATAGTATACATATTTCAATGCTATTCTCCCAAATCATTCCACAGGTGTACACGAACTCCCAAACATGAACCCCCCTCCCACCTCCCACCCTACATCATCCCTCCGGACCATCCCCATTTTTCTTACAGTTGGTATTCTGATGAAATGGAAATGGAGTTATTGTGTATGAGAACATATCCAGCCAGCCTATAGTTCCTGGACCCAGCCAGATAGGGTTGAGAGTGTCAACAACAGTGTGTGAACAGATTGGACAACAAGACTCTTGATACAAAGACTCTTTACACAAAGTCCTGTCTGTTGATTGTAGGGCTTATACGATCCTTTTCTACTGAATTAAAATATGTGAGGATGTTTTGATAAATGTATAAGGGGCACACATTGTTTTGCTTCCTACTACCGTATGCCAGTGCTCAATGGGTTAATTCCATTTTTTAATGTTTTACTTCCTTTATATACTTTTGGCAATAAGTCCATGCTTAAAGGGTTAATTCTTCTTTTTTAACATTTTGTTTCATTTATTCATTTATTTTTGGCCTCATGGCATGTGGGATCTTAGTTCTCCAACCAGGCATCCAGTTTGTGCTTCCTGCATTGGAAGCATGGCATCTTAACCACTGGACCACCAGGGAAATCCCTGGGTTAATTCTTGGTAAATGGAAATTTTTGGAGTTTCTGTTTAGATTTTAACAACAAAGAGAAGGAGGAGGGGAATTAATTTATGTCTGATGTGAAAGAAAGCCTGTAGTTATGTACCCACTTGGATAATGTCAGTCTGCAGGAAGAATTCTCCAGGAAGAATAGTGGCTTCGAAAAATGATTTGACTTCTCAGCTCAGCTGTGGTAATGTGGCCATTCAGGTTCACAATTCCCGAAGCTCACCAGAAAAAAAGATTGGCTGAGGTGGGGCATTTCTGGCATCACGGAGGTGAGATACAAAATTATTTTAAAATATGTTCATATGGCTCAGGTAGCTGATTACAGTCTAACATTTCATGGTCTGTAGATTTAAAATCTTTGTTCCTGCAAGTGGTTTGTTTACTCCTGATGGAGTTCACTTGTACACACTTCTCTATTTTAACATAAATGATTTTGACAGAAGAGCCTGCATGAGGTCTTCTAATTCTCTGAACGCTTCTCCCTCACTGCTATCACTTTGACTCTTCAATTTTGTACATAATCAAGGTAATTACAACTGTCATTGTTAGTGTCAGTTTAATGAGGAGAATCCTTTTCTGGGTGCTTTTTAATAATGCAGATTCCCAGCCTCCATTCTCTTATAGGTACTCTCAATTCAATAGGCCTGGAATCAAACCAGCCATCTGCATTTTAAACAAAACTCTGATGTTTATAATATGTTTGGTGACACATAGGTCAAACTCCCTGGGAAGCAGACTCTGCATCAAAGATTTGCTTGCAGAAAACTTGTTGGGAAATGCTATTGGAATCAAGTCCTGTGGTGAAGGGGCAAGAAGGCAGAGGGAGAAGGTGTGCAGTGGCATTGGGCATCCTACAAAACCCTAGCACTGTGATGGGTCTTCAGAGGTGCTGGGAGTGGAATAGAGACAGAGACCTTTTTTCTTCCTCTCCCCTGAGAGGTCACTGTATACATGCTGCTATGAGGAAGGAGGCCCAGTACTGGGTGAGGCCAGGTGCTTTTCTAAGAACAACGGAGCTGGACAGAAACCAGCATCCAGGCTACGCCACGATAGTTCCCAGCCAGGAGTCAGATGGGACCTCTTGGCAAGTACTGGCCAATAGTCTGTGGTCAGTGATATGTTCACAAACTGAACTGAAGCTGGACAGGTTAAGAGTTTGCATCTGATTCCTTAGCTGCTTCTTCTGACCCACATCCTCTAGATAATGCAGCTATAATACTGTAGGGTCCCCATGACCCCTGGATTCCTGAGTACCAGTGTAGAACCGATCCCCTGAGCCAACTTGTAGTGGAAATGCAACATGGACTAGATAAAACCAAATGATTTCAAGTTACCTAGATTTCTTTTTGTAATTGATTTCTGGCTGTGCTGGGTCTTTGTTGGTTTGTGGGCTTTTCTCCAGTTGCGGCAAGCAGAGGCTATCTTCATTGTGAAGCGGGGGCTACTCTCCAGCACGTGCGCTCCGTCGTTGTGGCTCTCCGGTTCTAGATCACAGACTCAGTAGTTGTGGCACACGAGCTTAGTTGCTCTGTGACATGCGGGATCTTCATGGATCAGGGATCCAACCTGTGTCTCAGGCATTGGCAGGCGGATTCTTTACCACTGAGCCACGAAGGAAGCCCAGGCTTTCGGATTTCACATTAGCTTTCAACGATAGCATTGTCTAGGCTAACCTCACTGAAACAGTGACCAGGCTGCAGTCACACAGTAGACAGCATAGGAACAGAATTATCTAGTGATATTTATGATCAGGCTGAAACTACGTCGTAAGGCTCTCACCAAGTTCAGAGTTTGTAGAAATGATGTCTCAGGAAAGCAGATAACAATTCCAGGATGACAAAGGGGACTTTCTGTCTGTTGTATCAGATTGGATGACACTCTGGTTGTATGCCCCCCTCAGCCACCTACTATAACAAAGATAAAGCCTACCCTTTATTATACTCAAAACATGATAAAGAGAAATCATATCAGTGTGTTGTCCTATGTAAGAGTAAATACAATAAAACAAAATAGAATCTTCCCTGGTGCCCAAAGAGGAAGACAAGTTTTCAACCTCTCATTTTCTTTTCTTTGTATATTTATGGTTTGCTTTATAAAAGCCAGGACAATATGATGGTACATAGTATCGAAATCACACACACACAAAAATTAACAAATATTTACAGCGAGACACACCCACAATGGAAATACTTCTCTTCAAAACAAGTTACATAAGATGATGAGAGTTTATATGCACAAACAATCCTTACAACTATGGGTTCTTTTTTTGGCTGGAGGAGGGAGACGGGGAGGTAGGGACAAGAAAAAGAAAGCATGGAAACCCCCAACTCCTTAAAAGTAAATGTTTGTTCAGTGAAAATGAAAGCCTTAATAGAAAAATGAGTTGACACATTTCTGGCTGTTGTAAGCCATTTCAGGGATGGCACAGGGGTTTCTGTGTACAGGAAGGGCCCGGGCCCTCACCTGCCCTTAAGGAAGGCTCAACCCTCCGTCTTCTAAGCGAATTTTCTCTAGCTAATTTGTAGCAAAGTATTTCTCTGTCCCTAAGACTGTAAGCATCTTGCCTGTTCTGCAGCCCAATATTTTTTTTCTTTTTTCTTAAGGCCCTTGGAGCTATCTCTTTAAAATGCAAAGGTCAAGGAAAATAACATCTCATGCAACCTGTCTGTCCATGAGTTTTAAGTTAGGCACCCTCCTCTAAGTTGCAGAGAGCCTTCTGTAGAGAGGGCAGACTTTTTATTTCCTTTGGATAAAGGCAACTAAGAAACACAAGTGGCCACTTGATCGCCAGGTGAAGCTCGGATGAACTATGTGTTCCAAGCAGGGCTGTCAGTTCATCAGACTTGATGATGACATAATTTATCTTAAGAACTTGTAAGGAATGGGTTGTAGCTGCCCAGCTCTCAGAAAAGATGAAATTTCTTTCCGCCTTTGCAATCCCTTTATTGGATTTCTTGTCATGTGTGTCACAATCTGGTTTAATGGTTATTCAATAACAAGATGGTTTAATCCTTCTCTACATTTGGGGAGAAGATGATACACTGGGATGCCAGGAGGTTTTCCTCTGTTTATTTTCCCCAACACTTATAATATAAATTGCTATAGGGAAAAAATAGCTCCTGATCAATTATTTTAAAATGAATTAATCATTGTTTTGTACAGCTTCTGGTTTTTAACTGTCACCCAGCAACCCCATAAGTCAAGCAATCACATTTAATCACACAGGGCTGGCNTTTCCATGTTACTCTTTCCATACATCTCACCCTCCCTCCCCTTTCCCATATCCATAAGTCTGTTCTCTATGTCTGTTTCTCCACTGAAAATAAATTCTTCAGTACCATTTTGCTAGATTCCATATATGTGCCTTAGAATGTGATATCTGTCTTTCTCTTTCTGACTACTTCCCTCTGTATAATAGATTCTAGGTTCATCCATCTCATTAGAACTGACTCAAATGTGCTCCTTTTATGACTGAGTAGCATTCTATTGTGTATATGTACCACAACTTCTTTATCCATTCCTCTGTTGATGGGCATCTAGGTTGCTTCCATGTTCTAGCTATCGTAAATAGTGCTGCAATGAACACTGGGATACACATGTGTCTTTCAATTTTGGTTTCCTCAGGGCATATGCCTAGGAGTGGAATTGCTGGGTCATATGGTGGTTTTACTCCTACTTTTTAAAGGAATCTCCATACCGTCTTCCATAGTGGCTGTATCAATTTATATTCTCACCAACAGTGCAAGAGCATTCCCTTTTATCCACACCTTCCCCAACATTTATTGTTTGTAGACTTTTTGATGATGGCCATTCTGACCAGTGTGAGGTGATATCTCATTGTGGTTTTGATATGCATTTCTCTAATATGAGCGATGTTGAGTATCTTTTCATGTGTTAGCCATCTGCGTGTCTTCTTTGGAGAAATGTCTGTTTAGGTCTTTTCCCCATTTTTTGATTCAGCTCTTCGCTTTACTGGTATTGAGTTGTATGTATGAGCTTCTTGTTTATTTCAGAAATTAACCCTTTGTCAGTTGTTTCATTTGCTATTATTTTCTCCCATTCTGAGGGTTGTCTTTTCACCTTGCTTATAGTTTCCTTTGCTATGCAAAAGCTTTTAAGTTTAATCCTTTCCCACTTATTTATTTTGTTTTTATTTCTATTACTCTAGGATGTGGGTCATAGAGGATCTTGCTTTGATTTATGTCATCGAGTGTTTTGCCTAAGTTTTCCTTTAAGAGTTTTATAGTTTTTGGTCTTACCTTTAGCTCTTTAATCCATTTTGAGTTTATCTTTGTGTATGGTGTTAGGAAGTGTTCTAATTTCATTCTTTTACATGTAGCTGTCCAGTTTTCCCAGCACCATTTATTGAACAGGCTGTCTTTGCCCCATTGTATATTCTTGTCTCCTTTGTCAAAAATAAGGTACCCATAGGTGCATGGGTTTATTTTTGAACTTCCTATATTGTTTCATTGGTCTACATTTTTGTTTTTTTTTCCAGTACCATACTATCTTGATGACTGTAGCCTTGTAGTATAACCTGAAGTCAGGAAGGTGGATTCCTCCAGCTCCATTCTTCTCTCTCAAATTTGCTTTGTCTATTTGGGTTTTTTTGTGTTGCCAAGTGAATTGTGAAATTTTTTTGCTCTAGTTCTGTGAAAACTGCCATTAGTAGTTTGATAGGGATCTCATTGAATCTGTAAATTGCTTCATACTATCTTGATGACTGTAGCCTTGTAGTATAACCTGAAGTCAGGAAGGTGGATTCCTCCAGCTCCATTCTTCTCTCTCAAATTTGCTTTGTCTATTTGGGTTTTTTTGTGTTGCCAAGTGAATTGTGAAATTTTTTTGCTCTAGTTCTGTGAAAACTGCCATTAGTAGTTTGATAGGGATCTCATTGAATCTGTAAATTGCTTTTGGTAGTATGGTCATTTTCACAATATTGATTCTTCCTACCCAGGAACATGGAATATCTCTCCATCTGTTTATGTCATCTTGGATTTCATTTATCAATGTCTTATAATTTTCTGGGTACTGTCCTTTTGTCTCCTTCAGTTCAGTTCAGTTCAGTTGCTTAGTCATGTCTCACTCTTTTTGACCCCATAAATTACACCATGCCAGGCCTCCCTGTCCATCACCAACCCCCAGAGTTTACTCAAATTCATGTCCATCGAGTCGGTGATGCCATCGAGCCATCTCATGCTCTGTCGTCCCCTTCTCTTCCTGCCCCCAATCCCTCCCAGCATCAGGGTCTTTTCCAATGAGTCAACTCTTCACATGAAGTGGCCAAAGTATTACAGTTTCAGCTTCAGCATCAGTCCTTCCAAAGAACATCCAGGACTGATCTCATTTAGAATGGACTGATCTCCTTTAGAAGGGACTGGTTACAGTCCAAAGGACTCTCAAGAGTCTTCTCCTACACCACAGTTCAAAAGCATCAATTCTTCAGCATTCAGCTTTCTTCACAGTCCAACTCTCACATCCATACATGTCCACTGGAAAAAAAACATAGCCTTGACTAGACGGACATTTGTTGGCAGAGTAATGTCTCTGCTTTTCAATATGCCATCTAGGTTGATCACAACTTTCCTTCCAAGGAGTAAGCATCTTTTAATTTCATGGCTGCAACCACCATCTGCAGTGATCTTGGAGCCCCAAAAAATAAAGTCTGACACTGTTTCCACGGTTTCCCCATCTATTTCCCATGAAGTGATGGTGTCAAAGGCTTTGGCATAGTCAATAAAGCAGAGATAGATGTTTTTCTGGAAGTCTCTTGCTTTTTCGATGATCCAGCAGATGTTGGCAATTTGATCCCAGCATCATGGTCTTTTCCAATGAGTCAGCTCTTCACATCAGGTGGCCAAAGTACTGGAGCTTTAGCTTCTGCATCAGTCCTTCCAATGAATATTCAGGGTTGATTTCCTTTAAGATTGACTGGTTTGATCTTCTTGCAGTCGAAAGGACTCTTAAGAGCCTTCTCTAGTACCACAGTCGGAAAGCATCAATTCTTCAGTGGTCAGCCCTCTTTATAGTCCAACTCTTTGCCTGCTAATTGTGTACAATAAACCAAGTGACTCATGAATTGAATACTGGTTATGTTTTGTATATCCCCAGTCCTGTGATTCTAGCCTGGTCTTACCGCTGGACCCTGCCAACAAAACAGGGGCATTTGGGAGTTGAAAGTAGGTGATCAGAGCCCTGGCTTTGAAGTGACTGCCCAGTTCAAATCCTGCTTCTGCCACAAGATGCCCCCACTTTGAGGTAGGTTCTATCATCAACCCCCCTCCACAGAGGAGAAAAACTGAGACTCATCTGAGGTAGTCCAGGTAAGAATGCCAGAAAGAGTCGGACATGACTGAGCGACTAACACACACAGTTACACTGGACTTTCAGATTTCTAACATAATTAGTGGCTGCTTTCCTGCGTAGCTCAACCGGTAAAGAATCTGCGTGCACTGCTGGAGACCTGGATTCGATACCTGGGTCAGGAAGATCCCCTGGAGAAAGAAATGGCAACCCACTCCAGTATTCTTGCCTGGAGAATCCCATGAACAGAGGAGCCTGGCGGGCTACAGTCCATAGGGTTGCAAGAGTCAAAGGCGACTTAGCGCTATCNCCCATCCCACCCCTATAGGTTGATACAGAACCCCTGTTTGAGTTTCCTGAGCCATACAGCAAATTCCAGTTGGCTCTCTATTTTACATATGGTAATGTAACTTTCCATGTTACTCTTTCCATACATCTCACCCTCCCTCCCCTTTCCCATATCCATAAGTCTGTTCTCTATGTCTGTTTCTCCACTGAAAATAAATTCTTCAGTACCATTTTGCTAGATTCCATATATGTGCCTTAGAATGTGATATCTGTCTTTCTCTTTCTGACTACTTCCCTCTGTATAATAGATTCTAGGTTCATCCATCTCATTAGAACTGACTCAAATGTGCTCCTTTTATGACTGAGTAGCATTCTATTGTGTATATGTACCACAACTTCTTTATCCATTCCTCTGTTGATGGGCATCTAGGTTGCTTCCATGTTCTAGCTATCGTAAATAGTGCTGCAATGAACACTGGGATACACATGTGTCTTTCAATTTTGGTTTCCTCAGGGCATATGCCTAGGAGTGGAATTGCTGGGTCATATGGTGGTTTTACTCCTACTTTTTAAAGGAATCTCCATACCGTCTTCCATAGTGGCTGTATCAATTTATATTCTCACCAACAGTGCAAGAGCATTCCCTTTTATCCACACCTTCCCCAGCATTTATTGTTTGTAGACTTTTTGATGATGGCCATTCTGACCAGTGTGAGGTGATATCTCATTGTGGTTTTGATATGCATTTCTCTAATATGAGCGATGTTGAGTATCTTTTCATGTGTTAGCCATCTGCGTGTCTTCTTTGGAGAAATGTCTGTTTAGGTCTTTTCCCCATTTTTTGATTCAGCTCTTCGCTTTACTGGTATTGAGTTGTATGTATGAGCTTCTTGTTTATTTCAGAAATTAACCCTTTGTCAGTTGTTTCATTTGCTATTATTTTCTCCCATTCTGAGGGTTGTCTTTTCACCTTGCTTATAGTTTCCTTTGCTATGCAAAAGCTTTTAAGTTTAATCCTTTCCCACTTATTTATTTTGTTTTTATTTCTATTACTCTAGGATGTGGGTCATAGAGGATCTTGCTTTGATTTATGTCATCGAGTGTTTTGCCTAAGTTTTCCTTTAAGAGTTTTATAGTTTTTGGTCTTACCTTTAGCTCTTTAATCCATTTTGAGTTTATCTTTGTGTATGGTGTTAGGAAGTGTTCTAATTTCATTCTTTTACATGTAGCTGTCCAGTTTTCCCAGCACCATTTATTGAAGAGGCTGTCTTTGCCCCATTGTATAGTCTTGCCTCCTTTGTCAAAAATAAGGTACCCATAGGTGCATGGGTTTATTTCTGGGCTTTCTATCTTGTTCCATTGGTCTATATTTCTGTTTTTGTGCCAGTACCATACTGTCTTGATGACTGTAGCTTTGTAGTATAATCTGAAGTCAGGAAGGTTGATTCCTCCAGCTCCATTCTTCTTTCTCAAGACTGCTTTGGCTATTCAGGGTCTTTTGTGTTTCCATATGAATTGTGAAATTTTTTGTTCTAGTTCTGTGAAAAATGCCATTGGTAATTTGGTAGGGATTGCATTGAATCTGTAGACTGCATTTGGTAGTATAGTCATTTTCAGGATATCGATTCTTCCTACCCAGGAACATGGAATATATCTCCATCTGTTTATATCGTCTTTGATTTCTTTCATCAGTGTCTTAAAATTTTCTGTGTACAGTTCTTTTGTATCCTTATGTAAGTTTATTCCTAGATATTTAATTCTTTTTGTTGCAATGGTGAATGG
>SJYX01020356.1:59933-77843 GCA_006410675.1 Oreotragus oreotragus
TCTCGCATACAGGGTTATCATTACCATCTTTCTAAATTCCCTATATATGCGTTAGTATACTGAATTGGTGTTTTTCTTTCTGGCTTACTTCACTCTGTATAATTGGC
Source organism: Oreotragus oreotragus (assembly GCA_006410675.1). Classification (NCBI taxonomy): domain Eukaryota; kingdom Metazoa; phylum Chordata; class Mammalia; order Artiodactyla; family Bovidae; genus Oreotragus; species Oreotragus oreotragus. Next base: position 60,041 of record SJYX01020356.1, read on the forward strand.
TCCAGTTTCATCCACCTCATTAGAACTGATTCAAATGTATTCTTTTTAATGGCTGAGTAATACTCCATTGTGTATATGTACCACAGCTTTCTTATCCATTCATCTGCTGATGGACATCTAGGTTGCTTCCATGTCCTGGATGTGGACCACTTTTAAAGTCTTTATTGAATTTGTCACAACACTGCTTCAGTTTTGTTTTGGTTTTTAAGCCTAGAGGGATTTGGGATCTTAGTCCCCTTACCAAGGGTTGAACCTGAATCTGCTGCACTGGAAGAATGAATCTTAACCACTGGACCACTAGAAAAGTCCCCAGAGCTAAAGTTCTTAACTCTTAGTTCCAACTACCTCTCTGATACAATTAACAAGTATTTCTTGAGCCATGACAAACTGGCAGGCATTACGTAGTGCACACGTACATGATCCTAACCTGAATGTTCACAAATACACAACCTTAATAAAATTAGATTTAACTAATCACCAGTAGATGGGCACTCATTCTCTGAAGAAACACCAAGCAAGAACTAAGTTAGGATAGCTCTGGTCCTCCTCCCCAAGCCCTGGCACAATTAACAGCATCCATCAAGGTGGGCATGGGGAGGTTTTCATTCACATCCGTTGCTGAGTCATGCCTGAATGATGCCCATTCTAATATCAGGTCATGTAAAATTTACTTCCAAATTACTCTGAGAATTAATCTGCATTCCTCCATGTAAACTGCCACTATTCTAACCAAATTATCATTAGTTCATCTCTAGAGAGCAGACATTAAAAGACACTTGCTCCTTGGAGGAAAATCAATGACAAACCTCGTGGTCAGTCGCTTCAGTCACGTCTGACTCTCTGCGACCCCATGGACTGTAGTTCCCCATGCTCCTCAGTTCATGACAACATAGTTAAAAACAGAGACATTACTTTGCCAACAAAGGTCCGTCTAGTCAAGGCTACGGTTTTTCCAGTGGTCACGTATGGATGTGAAAGTTGGACCACAAAGAAAGCTGAGCACCAAAGAATTGATGCTTTTGAACTGTGGTGTTGGAGAAGACTCTTGAGAGTCCCTTGGACTGCAAGAAGATCCAAACAGTCCATCCTAAAGGAGACCAGTCCTGGGTGTTCATTGGAAGGACTGATGCTGACATTGAGGTCCCGATACTTTGGTCACCTGATGCGAAGAGTCAACTCATTATAAAAGACTCTGATGTTGGGAAAGATTGAAGGCAGGAGGAGACGGGGACGACAGAAGATGAGAAGGTTGGATGGCATCATGGGCTCAGTGGACATGAGTTTGCACAAGCTCTGGCAGTTGGGGACAGACAGGGAGGCCTGGCATGCTGCAGTCTATGGGGTCACAAAGAGGACATGACCGAGCGACTGACCGAGAACAACAGCGAGAGAGCGGAAAACAGTCAGGCGTTTCTAACTCAGCGAGGCTCAGCCTCTGCAAATTCAAATCTTATCACGTACTTCCCAATTAATTGCTTCCTTTATTCTTAAAGACCCAAGTACTAAACATGTCCTGCCAAGCCCTCAGGGACATGGCCCTGGACTACGTGCTGTTCAAAACTGTCCTCATTTTCTCTCTCTAACCAGACAGGCATTTCCAAGCCCTTGACCTTCTGGCCTTGACTTCCCCTTTTGAAATAACTTCCTCTCCTCATTCTCTGGTTAATTCTTCTTCTTTTAGAATTTAACTCAATTATTGTTCTTCAGGGATATCACTCCTCTCATCTCATCTCAGACCTCCCCAGAAGTCATAGCCTCAAAGTGCCATTCATCTCATTCACAGTGTGCTTGGTGACTGCACTTAAATAATCTATTGTGTAATTCAGAGTTTAATTAATTATACAAATATTAGGCTTTAAGCTTCATAACTGCAAAAGCTCTCACTATTGCATTTTGGAATTTTGTCTCCAGTGTTGCAGAAATAGTTGATGATTAGCAAATACTCCTGAAAGGCTGAACAGCTCGAAGGATGTTTTCTAAGTAGAGAGATACATAAGTAAACATTTCTACCCAGTAAACATTTCTATCCAGATTGTCATTCGAAACTTCAGTGCAAAGAATCAAACAATTCTAGTTGAGTAACAAAAAGGAGAAATGTTGCTCATTGATAGAAATACCCAACGATGGGGAGAGTGTAATCCACATAATATGGTGGGAGAGAAGTGGCAGGGTGCATAGATTTCACTCAGGACTTCCAAGTACAAAGGCAGGACCTAAAACCCTCCAGCATGGAAAATCACCTAAGAGGCTCTGCTCCAGGGAATTCTTTAATTTAGTCAATAATTTGCTAGCACAGTTGGTTCTAGTAAAATCCGAAAGGAGGCAAAATTTTTAAAAATGAAATTTCTTTCATAATCTTTCATTTAAGGTGAGGAAATTGAGAATCCCCCCAAAAACAACGAAGGCAGGTAGCCAGGTTCGTGGCAGAGGTGGGATTCGATACAGCCTAAAAACAGAGTTAATAGCTGCTTTGAAAATTTTAACCATCTTATAATACTTGAATGAATTATAAAATTAATGGTTTATAAACCTATTATTGAGTTAAATGAAACATCCACCAGCACATTTAAAGCAGTTATTTCGCGATCTCTTCTGAGCTTATTCACCAAAGAACAGTTGAATGCATTTCTAATCAACTACAAATTCAAATGTGAAAAGATCATTTGATCCATTAAACAAAAAAAAAAAAAAAAAAAGAAAGAAAGTGGTGGGGTTTCCAAAGGTATCATTATTGTTATACTTATATTCCAGAGAGGAAAACACACTCTTCAAGAATTGCTGCTGTGTCCTCTGCTTACATTTGAAACATTTAAACATCTTTGATTGCATGCAGTTAAATATAGGGCTTCAAATGCATACAATCAAATATGTTTAAATGTTCCAAATAGTTCTACCTTTGGAAAAAAAATAACAGCTTCTCTAAGTCTTAGCAGGGTGCATTGTTGGGAAAATAACAAACTTTATTTTTTCTAAATTACTTTTTTTCTTTGATATATTTCCAGAGGCACAATTTGGAGGGAGTATTGCATAGTAAGTCAGTTGTTAATACTCATTCTGCAGTGCACAGTGGAGAGCTGCTTAAAGACACTTGTAATAAAGATGTTTCTAGAAATACTACTTGCTCACTACATTGAGAACAGCATCTCGTCAGTCAATGAAGTTATACCCTTTCTGTAATGCATGCAGAGAAGTGTAAAAGAGCACATGTAATAAAGAGGTTTCTAAGAACGATAAGACAGTCAATAGTAGTGGTTCTTTTTTGAGGCTGCCTACTGTTATTAACAAAAAATAATCACTGAAAACAGAAAGAAAATAAAAGAAGGAATGAAGGATATATTATTAGTTTTAAAAGCTGTAATTAGCATACATTATGAAGTATTTAAAGTATCAAAAAAAATAAAATAATGGTGATCCTGTATCAAAACTTATATCCTTACATAAAAGTGTTAATATTATAATTTGAACTGTAATTTCAAATTGTGATGATAGACTTTATGCTAATAATTATAATCATCACTATTATTTCCTTTCACAATTTTTAAACAAAAATATTAACCTAAATAATTTTACAGTGAATGAATTATAGTTGTTTTATTTTTATGTTTATAAGATGATAATGTCTGAAATTAAACTTAAAAATAATTAAGAGGAGAAGTAAAAATATTAAATTGGTAAAAATGAAAATCATTTTGCGTACCTAATATTTATTTGTAATGAAGACCCAAAAGTTGGATCGCTGGCATTTGAAGTGGCTTCCTTTGGTATAAAGTCACATTCATATATATAAATGCTGCCATGCTGTGCTTAGTCACTCAGTCGTGTACAACTCTTTGTGACCCCATGGACTGTAGCCTGCCAGACTCCTCTGTCCATGGGGATTCTTTTGTCAGGCAAGAATACTGGAGTGGGTTGCCATGCTCTCCTCCAGAGGATCTTCCCAACCCAGGGAATGAACCCAGGTCTCCCACATTGCAGGCAGATTCTTTACCACCTGAGCCACCAGGGAAACCCATAAATATATTACACTTTCAACATAAGTTTTAAAACCTGCATATTTTGATGTGAATATGTGATAACACACGTACTATGATAAGTCAAAAAAGGCCTGTTAAACTGAGACACCCCTATTGGAAGAAGTTGCGATTCAACGATGATTAAAAAGAATCCATCATTTGTGTAAGATGTTCATTCAATACAATGCTCATTTTCAAAAAACAGAAACACTCCTGAAAAGCTGTCGAATGAAGCAGGCTTGGGAGGGCTGTGGTCTTCAACAGTATGTGTTTAATGTGCTCATAATTACTAAACACCAAGGTCTGTGTTGATAAAAATGAATGCAGATGCTAAAAGTGGGCTTGCTTTGAGAATCATAAACCTAGTTCCACAGGACAGAATTTCATCCTGCCCAAGGTGACATTCATCCTTTTTTCCTAGCTTCTGGTCTCAGCTGTTGCCTTTGACTACAATAAATGGAGCTTGCAAAGCAGAAAGAAATAGGAGAGCAGAAAGAACTGGGTCTGGGAATGAGAAGACCAAGACTGTGCACACCTGCATTATGGCCCACTCAGCTTCTATTCTCGCTGCTTCTCTACACGTAAACTTGTGTATAAGACTCATGCAGCCACCTGCCATGATGAACTTGTCAATTCAAAAGGGAGTGTGAATAGCCTTTTAGAGAAGGATGCTGAGGTAATGGGATAGCCTCAAGTGAAAGAACTAAGTTGGACCTCCACCTCATATGCAATAAACATGAACTCAAAATGGATCACTGACTTAAGCAAAAGAGTTTGAATTATACAATTCTTAGAAGAAAACAGAGAAGTAAATCTTTGTGGGTGAGAATTAGACAACAGTTTCTTAGCAACAACAGCAAAAGGCAGAAGCAACAAAAGAAAAAAAAAAGTAGATAATTTGGATTTATCAAAATTAAAACCTTTTGCTTCAAATAATACCATCGAGAAAGTGCACAGAGCACCCATAATGAGAGAAAATAATTGCAACCATATATCTAAGAAATTTTCATGTAGAATATATGAAGATTTCTTATAATTCATCAGCAGAAAAACAAAAAGTCCAATTAAAAATGGGCAAAGTATTTGAGAAGACAGTTGTCCAAAGAAGTTATACAATTATACACAATATACAATGTATAAAGACAAAGTACATAAGCTCATGAAAAGATGCTCAATACCATTCCTTATTAGATAAATGCAAGTTTAGGGATTCCCTGGCAGTCCAATGGTTAGGAATCAACACTTTCACTACCAGGGACCTGGGTTCAATCCCTGGTCTGAAAACTAAGATCCCACAAGTCTTATGGTGTGGCCAAAAAATAAAATAAATAATGCAAGTTAAAAACACAAGGAGATATCCTCTCACACTCACTAGGATAACTAAAATATATATATATATATATATAGTCAATAGCAAGTGTTGGTGAAGATATGGAGAAGCTGGAACCCTCATGCTGGTAAGAGTATAAAATGATGCAGAAGCTTTCAGAAAAAAAAAAAAAGGCATTTCTTCAGAATTTTAATTTCGAGCTTGTAAGATCCAGTAATTTTACTCCCAACTATATATCCAAGATAACTGAAAAGCTATGTCCACATAAAAGCTTGTGTTCATAGTAGTACTATTCATAATAGCCAAAACTGTCCACCAATTAAGGACTAGAGAGACAAAATTTGGTATATCCTTATGCTGCTGCTGCTAAGTCGCTTCAGTCATGTCCGACTCTATGCGACCCCATAGACGGCAGCCCACCAGGCTCCCCCGTCCCTGGGATTCTCCAGGCAAGAAAACTGGAGTGGGTTGCCATTTCATTCTCCAATGCATGAAAGTGAAAAGTGAAAGTTAAGTTGCTCAGTCATGTCCGACTCTTTGCGACCCCATGGACTGCTGCCTACCAGGCTCCTCTGTCCATGGGATTTTCCAGATGAGAGGACTGGAGTAGGTTGCCATTGCCTTCTCTAGGGTGTATCTATATAATAGAGTATTATTCAGCCATAAAACTAAATGAGGCATTGGCATACTATAACATGGATGAGCCTTAAAAGTATTATGCAAAGTGAAAAAAAGTTTAAAAAGAGATCATATTGTATCATTTCATTTTTGCACTGTACTCAAACAGGCAAATGTGTTTGTCTCTGGCTGGGAGGGGAGGGTTGCTAAGTGGACGTGGGGCCATAAAGAGTGACTATGGAGGGGTACATGTTTTGAGGTGTTGAAATGACAGACAGTTGTGACAGCTGCATAAATATTGTAAACATATATCCAGCTGTGCTGTTCTGTCCCTTCAGTCGTGTCTGACGCTGTGTGACCCCATGGACTGTAGCCTGCCAGGCTCCTCTGTCCATGGGATTCTCCAGCGAAGAATACTGGAGTGGGTTGCCATGCCCTCCTCCAGGGGATCTTCCCAAACTAGGGATCACACCAGCATTTCTTGTCTCCTGGACTGGCAGCTGTGTTCTTTACCACTAATGCCACCTGGGAAGCCACTAATACCAATGAATTGAACACTTAAAAAGTGAATTTTGTGGTATGTGAATTACATCTGAATAAAGCTGTTAAGGAAAGGGCATTGGACTTGTTCAGGTAAAATATCTTTTGAGTCCTCTCCACCAAAAAGGTATTGTTCATGCTTCAGGAACCTGAAATAGCTAAGATCAGATTTTAAAAGCTATGGCAAAAGCAGATTAAAAAAATGTGATGCTCATGAGGACAGACTGCATATGACAATGGACGCAATGAGGACGGATTTGTTTACATCCTTACCTAGGATGGTGCTATGAAAATCAGCCAGATTTATGGGGGGAAAATAAATGTTTGCTTGTGTCTGACTCAACATATTGCTAAGTACTGCCACTTAATCAGACGCCTATCTCCATTTATTTTTATAACTTCTCTCTTCATTTTCTTCATGGTTAAATCGCATGATATGTGTTGTTCTGCTTCAGAAAGAACCATCTGTTGTGTAATTATCACCAGGGGCTAACCATTCTCTCAAGGTGCAGAAATTCAGCATTATAGGTAATATGAATGCATAATTTATTATGCCTGTGTACCTAATTGAAAACACAAATCTATCCAGTTAGAACTGTATTTGATCAAGAATTTTATGCTTTGAAAAATGGCATTTTTCTCTCAAACTTGTGAACAAAATAACTTTTAAAACTCAACATTTACTGGGGAATTTTTTTTTTAATCTGAGATTTCTTGGCTTTGAAATAACTGCTTTCAACTCAGAGAACTCAAAGGCAGAAAAATAATGTCTATAAAAAAAGAGGAAATATTCACTGGCATATAGTCATATGTGATTTTGAAGCTTTATTACTATTTCCTGCTGCTGCTAAGTCACTTCAGTCGTGTTACTGTTTAGGACCATAGAAAGGGAAATTATAATATGTAACAATATCAACCAAAACATAGGCACCAATCTCTACCATAATGTTTTGTTTTGTTTCTGCTTTCTAAACTGAAAAGCTGGAGGGAAGGAAAAAAATAATAAAAATAATTGTTAACCACTGAGGATATTTTCCATTATATCATACCCTCATTTTAGTCCCTAGATACAGATATCTGTGTCTATTAGGCAAATTGTGTGTCAATAGAAATGTTTCATTTTCATGAGGGCATCTTGGATATATCAGCTTTTATTTACAAAATAGAAAAATGAAAATAGAGCATATTCATTTCCATCTGGTACACTGTCTTTAAATATTCCTGCTCCCTCAATAACGTGGTTTCCAAAATTCATAAGATCTTTAAAATGAACACTTGGGTATGCTGGCTCTAATTCTTTCTCATATGAGTTACTAAAACCTACACTAAATAACAAATTATTTTGAAGTTTCATACTGTGATGTGTAATGTACCCAGTAGGAACACACAGCGGCCTTGCTTTTATTATGCTCTTGAATTCTGAGAGCTACTGTCAGGTTGAAAAACATATAGTTTAGATATATACCTTCAGTATCCTTGAAGTAACCCTCTAACCCTAGAATTCGCATAGATAATAATAGGTTTGATTAAAAAATGATACATGCCCCACATCATATGTCATCAAGAAACTGCAAACTAAAAACAGTCAGATACCTCTACATACGTATCTATTAGAATGGTCAAAATCTGGAATGATGACCACACCAAATGCTGGCAAGGATGTGGGAACAACAGGAACTCTCATTCATTGATGGTGGGAGGGCAAAATGATGCAGCCATTTTAGAGGATAGCTTGGTGGTTCCTTACAAAATTAAACACACTCTTAGTATAGGACCCAGCAATCATGATTCTTGTTACTTACTTGAAGAAACTGAAAATGTATGTTCACACAGGAGCCTGCACATGGATCTTTGTAGCAGCTTTATTCATAATTGCCAAAATTTAGAAGCAACCAAGTATCCTTCAGTTGCTGTTACTGCTGCTGCTCCTAAGTCGTGTCAGTTGTGTCCGACTGTGTGCGACCCCATAGACGGCAGCCCACCAGGCTCCTCTGTCCCTGGGGTTCTCCAGGCAAGTATACTAGAGTGGGTTGCCATTTCCTTCTCCAACGCACGCATGCATGTGAAGTCTTTTCAGTCAAGTCTTACTCTGTGCGACCCTATGGACAGCAGCCCACCAGGCTCTGTCCATGGGATTCTCTAGGCAAGAATACTGGAGTGGGTTGCCATTTCCTTCTCCATGTCCTTCAGTAGATGAGTGGGGGGCAGGAAGCTGTATTGTATCCAGATAGTGCAATATTATTCAACACTGAAAGGAAATGAGCAAGCAACGAAAAGACATGGAGGAACCTTAAATGCACATTCCTAAGTGAAAGAAAGTCATCCAAAAAGGCTAAACAGTATATGACTCTATATGACATTCTGCAAAAGGCAAACCATGGAGACAATAAAAGATCATTGGTTGTTGGTGTGGGGTTGGAAAGAGGAAGACTTAGTGAAGCACAGATTTTTAGGCAGTGAAACTACCCTGTGTGATGATAAAATGATGGGTATTCACCATTACACATTTGTCCAATTGCACAGAACATGCAACAGCTTCAGGGGAAAAGGATGTATCAATGTAGCTTTACCTGCTGTGACAGATGGGTCACTCTGGTGAGAGACATCTATAATGAGGGAGGCCACGCATGTTGGGGCCAGGGGATACTTGAAAACCTCTGTATCTTCCTCTCAATGTGACTGTGAAACTAAAACTGCTCTCCCCCAAAAAATGTTTTTTAAAAACACAGAGGTAATTTTAAGTATATTTATTTTAAACATATAAAATTATTAATAACTTAAATTGTACCTCTGCTACTGATTTTCAATGCAGCATCAAGACTGTATTTGTGAGCATTTTGCCAGCTATTCAGTTCAGTTCAGTCTCTGTCGTGTCTGACTCTTTATGACCCCATGGCCTGCAGCACACCAGATTTCCCTGTCCTTCACCAACTCACAGAGCTTGTGTAAACTCATGTCCATTGAGTCGGTGATGCCATCCAACCATCTCATCCTCTGTCAGCCTCTTCTCCCACCTTCAGTCTTTCCCAGCATCAGTGTCTTTTCAAATGAATCAGTTCTTCCCATCAGGTGGCCAAAGTATTGGAGTTTCAACTTCAGCATCAGTCCTTCCAATGACTATTCAGGACTGACCTCCTTTAGGATGGACTGGGTGGATCTCCTTGCAGTTCAAGGGACTCTCAAGTCTTCTCCAACACCACAGTTCAAAAGTATCAGTTCTTCGGTGTTCAACTTTCTTTATAATCCAACTCTCACATCCATACATGACTGCTGGAAAAACCATAGCTTTGAATAGATGGACCTTTGTAGGCAAAGTAATGTCTCTGCTTTTTAATATGGTGTCTACGTTGGTCTTAGCTTTCCTTCCAAGGAGAAAGCATCTTTTAATTTCATGGTGACTACCATCTACAGTGATTTTGGAGCCAAAATAATAAAGTCTCTCACTGTTTGTATTGTTTCCCCATCAATTTGCCATGAAGTGATGGGACCAGATGTCATGATCTTAGTTTTCTGAATGTTGAGTTTTAAGCCCACTTTTTCACTCTCCTCTTTCACTTTCATCAAGAAGCTCTTTAGTTCTTTGCTTTCTCCCATAAGGGTGGTGTCATCTGTGTATCTGAGGTTATTGATATTTCTCCCAACAATCTTGATTCTACCTTGTGCTTCATCTGACTAAATGTGACCCACTGGGGAAGGGAATGGCAAGCCACTTCAGTATTGTTGCCTTGAGAATCCCATGAACAGTACGAAAAGGCAAACCAGCTATTACTGAAAGGAATGTTTGTGGTCTGGTTGTCTAGTGGTTCACAGGGTGTGTACCTGGGATTATCTTATCATGGTTGCCTGGAAGTTAGTTACTAACTGGAGACTCTCCCAGCCCAGCCCAGGCCTGAATCAAAAACTATGGGCTGGGGCTGAGCAACCTGTGTTTTAACAAACTCTCCAGATGGTTTCCGTGCACATGAAAGTCAAGGACTGCTAGTCTAGTCTATTCCAACTTCTCTCATCACTCACCAGTAAGTCACCTTCTGTCCACATGGTGCTCCATTATGGATGCCTTTCATGAGAATGGTCATTTCCGTGTGTCAGGAATTAAGTGGCCATCTGCTGTGCTTGGATGTCCAGCATTTTTTTTGAAACTCCACTCAGCACTTTGATTGTTTCATGTCATATGTGTCCCACCCTCCCAAAGTAGATATCCAAATACTACATTTCCAACTGGTCACCTTGTTACCGTGGTTATTCTAATAGATGCACTTAAGTGAGAATTGGAGGTGGAAGGGTGAAGCCTGAAGTGATGGCCACAGCAATCGGGCCAGTCTTCGGACAAGCACAGTGGTGCAATGGCTGGTCCATTCGGCAGCCTTGTCAATGCCAAGTGGCAATGATGGTATTTTTACTAGGACAGTCTAACTATGTGGCTGGGCATAGCTCTTGGCTCTGATATTTTGGACTCTAATCACCAAGCCTGATTGTTTGCCCCTCCTGGAAAATTCTGTTAATTCTCTAATTTCCTTTAGTACAAACTTGCTTTTCAACCTTGCTAGAATAGATTCTATAGATTCCAATTAAGAGTACTGAATGAAAAGAGTATTTGTTATTAATTATCAAAAAATCTGTGTCTTTGTCTGTAATTGGCAGAGGAGCTTTACCCTTGGCATTAGCTGTTTTCTGAGTTCTAAGTGCTTCTCTCCTCTACAGCACAACGTGAGTGCCATCTCCATGTCAGAGTCCACTGTCACCTTCTTGTGACAAGCGACAGCTTCTCTGCCCTTGCAGTGTGCTTCCAGCCTCTGCTCTGCATCTCCCTCATTAGGCTGTCGCATTCTGAGTGCCTCGATTTGTTTCTGTGCGTTGTTTATTGTCCCCGCTTCAGTTCCCTCAGGATTGTCCTTGAATGGTGCTTCACTGGTGGGATGGTTTTATGCTTCCTGGTGTTTTGTCAGGAACAGCTTCCAAGATGAGCCTGATCTTGACTCTGCACAGAGCACAAGTCCATGCACTCCTTCATATTCAAATGGCTCATTTTCTCTCCGTCTTGACCTGAGAAGTGAGAATTTATTAATCATCTTAGATCCATTTTGTGATAAAGTGCAGTTCCAGGACTGGACCTTCTTTATCAAAAAACAGGAAAGATATGGTATTTGGTAGGGCACATTGTGAATTAAATTTTAGAAATGTTGAATTTTATGTTGGTAAAGAATTGGTTAGTCTCTGACCCTGATTTTGAGAACATGAAGGAGAAAATAACCCAATATCAAGAAATTGAAATGCAATTGGAGGATAGATAGTAGATCAAGAAAAGGTGGCCTCATATTACTCAGGAAAGACAGAAGAATTTAAATGACTTAATTGAATGCAAGAGAGTCATTTTACTAACGTGTTGGAAGTTATCTTCCAACTCTTTAGTTAAATATGAATTCATATTCATATTTCAAAGGTTCAATCTATGAGTGAAGGTAGATAGAGGCAGTGAATGTACAACACCAATTTTAGGAATATTTTTCTGAACCAATAAATAGAAATAAAATGATAATTCTAGTAAGACACATATAAAACGTAAGACCTGAAAAACTAATTATATATCTCACATTGAAGCAGCCATTAATGTTATTAAAGATGTAGAGTTTTAGCTCCAAAATAAATAAAGTTTATTCTTTACAACAGAATTATTAATAGGATCATAGTTTATTAATCTTCCTCTAGTGAATGATAGCCATTTTTTGTCTTCAATGCTATATACTATAGCAAAGAGTCACAAAAGTAAATTATCCTGCTACCAAATAAATGGTCTGTTTATCAAATTTAAAAGAAAACACTATGGAGAAAAATTAAAATTAAATGTTGCTAATTCTAAGGGCAAATTGCATCAGAATGTTTATAAATGATCCGTTCTCCAATAAATAGAGGTAATCTGTTTGCCTCCTGTATCAATAAACAAACAATTTAGATGGAATGATTCCCAACATTTGACTGCCTCTGTCATCATGTTTCTTGCTTTTCCCCCCCTACAAATTATCTAGTAATAGAAGGTCATTAAACTTGTAATTCATTTAACAAATGTTAATACTGTAGATGTGTATGGCCATATCTTCAGTTTATCCTTTTACTAAATTATATATTTCTTTTATTCTCTAGGCAAGAATACTGGAGTGGGTTGCCATTTCCTTCTCCATGTCCTTCAGTAGATGAGTGGGGGGCAGGAAGCTGTATTGTATCCAGATAGTGCAATATTATTCAACACTGAAAGGAAATGAGCAAGCAACGAAAAGACATGGAGGAACCTTAAATGCACATTCCTAAGTGAAAGAAAGTCATCCAAAAAGGCTAAACAGTATATGACTCTATATGACATTCTGCAAAAGGCAAACCATGGAGACAATAAAAGATCATTGGTTATTGGTGTGGGGTTGGAAAGAGGAAGACTTAGTGAAGCACAGATTTTTAGGCAGTGAAACTACCCTGTGTGATGATAAAATGATGGGTATTCACCATTACACATTTGTCCAATTGCACAGAACATGCAACAGCTTCAGGGGAAAAGGATGTATCAATGTAGCTTTATCTGCTGTGACAGATGGGTCACTCTGGTGAGAGACATCTATAATGAGGGAGGCCACGCATGTTGGGGCCAGGGGATACTTGAAAACCTCTGTATCTTCCTCTCAATGTGACTGTGAAACTAAAACTGCTCTCCCCCAAAAAATGTTTTTTAAAAACACAGAGGTAATTTTAAGTATATTTATTTTAAACATATAAAATTATTAATAACTTAAATTGTACCTCTGCTACTGATTTTCAATGCAGCATCAAGACTGTATTTGTGAGCATTTTGCCAGCTATTCAGTTCAGTTCAGTCTCTGTCGTGTCTGACTCTTTATGACCCCATGGCCTGCAGCACACCAGATTTCCCTGTCCTTCACCAACTCACAGAGCTTGTGTAAACTCATGTCCATTGAGTCGGTGATGCCATCCAACCATCTCATCCTCTGTCAGCCTCTTCTCCCACCTTCAGTCTTTCCCAGCATCAGTGTCTTTTCAAATGAATCAGTTCTTCCCATCAGGTGGCCAAAGTATTGGAGTTTCAACTTCAGCATCAGTCCTTCCAATGACTATTCAGGACTGACCTCCTTTAGGACGGACTGGGTGGATCTCCTTGCAGTTCAAGGGACTCTCAAGTCTTCTCCAACACCACAGTTCAAAAGTATCAGTTCTTCGGTGTTCAACTTTCTTTATAATCCAACTCTCACATCCATACATGACTGCTGGAAAAACCATAGCTTTGAATAGATGGACCTTTGTAGGCAAAGTAATGTCTCTGCTTTTTAATATGGTGTCTACGTTGGTCTTAGCTTTCCTTCCAAGGAGAAAGCATCTTTTAATTTCATGGTGACTACCATCTACAGTGATTTTGGAGCCAAAATAATAAAGTCTCTCACTGTTTGTATTGTTTCCCCATCAATTTGCCATGAAGTGATGGGACCAGATGTCATGATCTTAGTTTTCTGAATGTTGAGTTTTAAGCCCACTTTTTCACTCTCCTCTTTCACTTTCATCAAGAAGCTCTTTAGTTCTTTGCTTTCTCCCATAAGGGTGGTGTCATCTGTGTATCTGAGGTTATTGATATTTCTCCCAACAATCTTGATTCTACCTTGTGCTTCATCTGACTAAATGTGACCCACTGGGGAAGGGAATGGCAAGCCACTTCAGTATTGTTGCCTTGAGAATCCCATGAACAGTACGAAAAGGCAAACCAGCTATTACTGAAAGGAATGTTTGTGGTCTGGTTGTCTAGTGGTTCACAGGGTGTGTACCTGGGATTATCTTATCATGGTTGCCTGGAAGTTAGTTACTAACTGGAGACTCTCCCAGCCCAGCCCAAGCCTGAATCAAAAACTATGGGCTGGGGCTGAGCAACCTGTGTTTTAACAAACTCTCCAGATGGTTTCCGTGCACATGAAAGTCAAGGACTGCTAGTCTAGTCTATTCCAACTTCTCTCATCACTCACCAGTAAGTCACCTTCTGTCCACATGGTGCTCCATTATGGATGCCTTTCATGAGAATGGTCATTTCCGTGTGTCAGGAATTAAGTGGCCATCTGCTGTGCTTGGATGTCCAGCATTTTTTTTGAAACTCCACTCAGCACTTTGATTGTTTCATGTCATATGTGTCCCACCCTCCCAAAGTAGATATCCAAATACTACATTTCCAACTGGTCACCATGGTTATTCTAATAGATGCACTTAAGTGAGAATTGGAGGTGGAAGGGTGAAGCCTGAAGTGATGGCCACAGCAATCGGGCCAGTCTTCGGACAAGCACAGTGGTGCAATGGCTGGTCCATTCGGCAGCCTTGTCAATGCCAAGTGGCAATGATGGTATTTTTACTAGGACAGTCTAACTATGTGGCTGGGCATAGCTCTTGGCTCTGATATTTTGGACTCTAATCACCAAGCCTGATTGTTTGCCCCTCCTGGAAAATTCTGTTAATTCTCTAATTTCCTTTAGTACAAACTTGCTTTTCAACCTTGCTAGAATAGATTCTATAGATTCCAATTAAGAGTACTGAATGAAAAGAGTATTTGTTATTAATTATCAAAAAATCTGTGTCTTTGTCTGTAATTGGCAGAGGAGCTTTACCCTTGGCATTAGCTGTTTTCTGAGTTCTAAGTGCTTCTCTCCTCTACAGCACAACGTGAGTGCCATCTCCATGTCAGAGTCCACTGTCACCTTCTTGTGACAAGTGACAGCTTCTCTGCCCTTGCAGTGTGCTTCCAGCCTCTGCTCTGCATCTCCCTCATTAGGCTGTCGCATTCTGAGTGCCTCGATTTGTTTCTGTGCGTTGTTTATTGTCCCCGCTTCAGTTCCCTCAGGATTGTCCTTGAATGGTGCTTCACTGGTGGGATGGTTTTATGCTTCCTGGTGTTTTGTCAGGAACAGCTTCCAAGATGAGCCTGATCTTGACTCTGCACAGAGCACAAGTCCATGCACTCCTTCATATTCAAATGGCTCATTTTCTCTCCGTCTTGACCTGAGAAGTGAGAATTTATTAATCATCTTAGATCCATTTTGTGATAAAGTGCAGTTCCAGGACTGGACCTTCTTTATCAAAAAACAGGAAAGATATGGTATTTGGTAGGGCACATTGTGAATTAAATTTTAGAAATGTTGAATTTTATGTTGGTAAAGAATTGGTTAGTCTCTGACCCTGATTTTGAGAACATGAAGGAGAAAATAACCCAATATCAAGAAATTGAAATGCAATTGGAGGATAGATAGTAGATCAAGAAAAGGTGGCCTCATATTACTCAAGAAAGACAGAAGAATTTAAATGACTTAATTGAATGCAAGAGAGTCATTTTACTAACGTGTTGGAAGTTATCTTCCAACTCTTTAGTAAAATATGAATTCATATTCATATTTCAAAGGTTCAATCTATGAGTGAAGGTAGATAGAGGCAGTGAATGTACAACACCAATTTTAGGAATATTTTTCTGAACCAATAAATAGAAATAAAATGATAATTCTAGTAAGACACATATAAAACGTAAGACCTGAAAAACTAATTATATATCTCACATTGAAGCAGCCATTAATGTTATTAAAGATGTAGAGTTTTAGCTCCAAAATAAATAAAGTTTATTCTTTACAACAGAATTATTAATAGGATCATAGTTTATTAATCTTCCTCCAGTGAATGATAGCCATTTTTTGTCTTCAATGCTATATACTATAGCAAAGAGTCACAAAAGTAAATTATCCTGCTACCAAATAAATGGTCTGTTTATCAAATTAAAAAAAAAAACTATGGAGAAAAATTAAAATTAAATGTTGCTAATTCTAAGGGCAAATTGCATCAGAATGTTTATAAATGATCCATTCTCCAATAAATAGAGGTAATCTGTTTGCCTCCTGTATCAATAAACAAACAATTTAGATGGAATGATTCCCAACATTTGACTGCCTCTGTCATCATGTTTCTTGCTTTTCCCCCCCTACAAATTATCTAGTAATAGAAGGTCATTAAACTTGTAATTCATTTAACAAATGTTAATACTGTAGATGTGTATGGCCATATCTTCAGTTTATCCTTTTACTAAATTATATATTTCTTTAGGATAAAATTTCACTTCTATTTAAAGTAGGTATGAGGCTCCTGGCTTAGAATAGGTGAGAGAAGATAAAAAGCATTCACTTGGGCAGTAATACAGAGAGGAGGACATCCATTTTAGAAACAGGTCATGAAATCAGTAGGACTTCATGACTGATTGGTGAAATCAGCAAATATAAACTCTTTGTAGCTTAGATGTGAATGAAAGGAATGACTGAAAGGCAGCATCCAAATAAAAATCAAAAAGCTAAGAGATATAAACTTTATATCGGGAAAGGCAATGGCACCCCACCCCAGTACTCTTGCCTGGAAAATCCAATGGATGGAGTGGCCCGGTGGGCTGCAGTCCATGGGGTCGCTAACAGTCGGACAGACTGAGCGACTTCACTTTCACTTTTCTCTTTCATGCATTGGAGTAGGAAATGGCAACCCACTCCAGTATTCTTGCCTGGAGAATCCCAGGGATGGGGGAGCCTGGTGGGCTGCCGTCTATGGGGTCACACAGAGTCGGACACGACTGAAGTGACTTAGCAGCATAAACTTTATGGTGGAAGAGATGCTATGCTTTATATGTTCAGATTATATGAGAGGGAGAGGTGAAAGATCCGATGAAGCCTCCAAGTACTTTGCAAGTATCTCATTTAACATTCACAACTACCCACTCCAGTATTCTTGCCTGGAGAATTACAAGGACAGAGGAGCCTGGAGAGCTACAGTCCATAGGACCACAGAATCGAACCTGACTGAAGTGACTTTCACGTTCAGAATAAGAACAACGTCTCTAGGACTCCACTGGCAAAGTCAAGAAGATGGTCATTCATCAGGCAAAAGACCATCCTCTGCAGGAATTATGCTACCATCATCAGCAGATAATGAGACAGCGAGAAAGAGAACTAGGAATACTTCTTTGAGTACTCTTATTGTGGGTTTGTATTCCTTAGATGCAGGGGAGAGGTATGTCTGAATGCCCGGGAGGGAGAAGCAGAGGCATGCTGCTGTGTTGACTGATCCTTCTTGAACGGGACTTGCAAAGGGAAGATTAGTATTATCACTTCAAAGGTATTCATATGCTAGGTATTGTGTTGAACACTTAAATGCATTTTCTAATTTATTTTTATGCCAGCACTGAACACAATGTTATCTCTATTTCACAGATGAGTAAACTGAGGCTAAGTTAAAAAAAAAAAAAAAA